>CAUYON010060574.1:0-13326 GCA_963573935.1 Arctocebus calabarensis
GCCACTTCCTCCTATATGTCACAGAAAACCATGGGTTTGCTCCTAGCTTTACTCTCAGCGTGCTTAACATCAGCTAAGCCCCACCTGTGCTCCAGTTGCTTATTTCTCAAAACACATCACACTGTTCAAATGTAGGCCCCTTGTCTCAAGGCATTAGCAGCCGCAGTTACTCTAATACAAGAATCAAAGAAACTCACTTTGGTTCCCCTCCTACTGTCCTATCCCCTCATTCTCTATCTCATCTTTTAACCTACAGAAATCTTCAAACCCTACCACCATGCTGTATTCTTAATCTTCAAACCTCTCTCTTATCGAACCCATCATTATCTTTTAACACATATCCCACACTAAATCTTCCATCCCTCTTACCTACTCCCTCTGACTTGTCACCCACTCACGATTGCTTCAAACACTAGACCTTCTTCTCCCTGACCTCTCCAACATACAAGAAAGACCGTGCAGCACATATGGCTGCTCTCTAAAACTCATCTTCCAACACCTCCTCTCACCCCTTCCTTGTTTCTACTCCTATTGTTACTACAGTAAATGAAATGAATCAACCTCATACTCATGACCTCCTCATCTATCTCCACAAGTTACTTCACCCCAACTCTCAGACTTTAATACAATTCCTCAAAACTTTCTTTCCTCTCTCACAAATACATTCAGCGTTTCTAAAGTCTACCAGCACTCCCACCCACAAAGTCTCGCCTCCCACACTTTCCAACTCACCAGGCTAAAAAAATTCTTCCTAAAACAAACTAACAACTTAATTTCACACACATGCCTAAGATCAAACGTTATAAATACCTCTTAATATTAGTAAATACCTTCTCAAGTTGAATTAAACTCTTTCCTATTACAAACAAAAAACTACCACTAGTGCCTCTATCATATTCAAAGACATTATTCCCCACTTCCAAATCCCCTGTTCTTCACAGTCCAACAATAAACCTAAATTCACCTCCACCATTTCTCAAACCTTACCTAAAGTCTTAAGTACCTCATGACACTTCCATATTCCTTTCCATCCTCAATCTTCAAAAAAAGTTACAAAGTCTAACAAATCCTTAAAATCTACCTTAAACTAAATCACTCTTCTACCCCTGACACTTCTATGCCTACAGTCCCTACCAAAAACCTCTCCACCTCTCTCCTTTTAATGTTTTTTATTTGTTAATAAATCTAAAAATCATCACTAACAAAGTCCAATTACTCCAAAAAGTTTCAAACTCCAAAAAAACAACATAAATCAGAGTCATCAAGTTTCTCTTCTTAGTTCACTCAAAACCCACTCTGGGTTACACTTCTACCCTTCCTCACATCTATAACTATCATCCTTAAACTAATGGCTATGGCTCCATACAGAACTCATTTTATTCCAGGGCTTTTTTTTTTTTTTTTATAGAGACAGAGTCTCACTTCATCACCCTCAGTAGAGTGCTGTGGCGTCACACAGCTCACAGCAACCTCCAACTCCTGGGCTTCGGCAATTCTCTTGCCTCAGCCTCCCAAGTAGCTGCCCGCCACAACACCCAGCTACTTTTCTGTTTTGCAGTTCGGCCGAGGCCAGATTTGAACCCACCACCTTTGGTATATGGGGCCGGCGCCCTACTTAATGAGCCACAGGCACAACCCAACTCGTTTTATTCAAATTCTACTCTCAAAGTTGTCTCAACAGGTAACTACTCAGTTGATGCTCCAAACCTGCAACAAAAAATTATTCTTCATGAATGGACTACATTCTAGTTCAGGCCATAAGACTTTCCTGAACACCACTTCTAACCAGCCACCACTTACATCCTCCCAACAAAAAATCATAATCACCCTCTAGTTGGCCAATTAAAAACTATGTGCCCCTCTCACCAGGAAGAAGCTACAGAAGAGAGAACTGGCCATGTCCCCTATCCCAAGGCCAACCCTCTATTTTTAACGTATCAAGAAGGGAGGAATGTTAGATAACTGCACAACTTCATCTCCCTATTCCCACTGAAAAGTTCAAACTTGTGGCCTGCCCCCTATGGCTCTTGGTGCCAGAGCAATAACACCTTATGGCTGTTCTACCATCCCAACTCCTCCCTTCACCGAGTCTATATAAGGTGCACTTGTTTTTTGCTCTCTCTCCCCCTCGTGTGTCTCATGTCTCTGTCTCTGTCTCTCTCCCCCTCCTCCTCTCTCTAACTTCTCTCCTCTCCTCTTTTCCCTTGTTTCTCTCTCTCTCTATCTCTCTCTCTCTCTCCCCTCCTCCTTAATGCTGTTCTGCAGCTTCCCCCCCAATAAAGACCTTTCGTACAAGCCTTGGTGTTCTGTGAGGTTTATGCTGGTTGAGTGCCCCCCTTTCAACTATAGCTATAGACATACTCTCAAACATCTTTTATACATGCATACATATTATTTTGGGTTTAATAATATATTTTATATACTATTACATGATATCAATGACTTGTTTTCATTACTTAGCAATAAATTGTGAATTTTTTCCATGTCCAAATATATAGATTTATATCCTCATTACTAACGATTGCATTCTATTTTGTTGAATAATATATAGATGTGTTCTAATTTGCTACCTCAAAGACAAAGCTCCACCAGGAAATGTTTTACAGTTTCACATGCTTACCTGAATAGAGCCTCACTTGTTTCTAAAGGGGGAAAGGCTGGTTAAATGCATACTGTGTATTTTCGCTTATTGTTTTGTGCAGACATTTCCAAATTCCCTACCTAGATATTGGATTAACTTATATTTCCATCAGCAGTAAATAAAAGTGTCTCTTTACATAGACATGGGTCTTTGACCAAGGATATTTTTTATTTCTTTTTATCTACTTATATCAAAGTTAGTTGTAAATTCATGTTGTCTCAATGAGTCATTTTATTCTTTTTTTTACCACCACCATTATATACGCATCTACCTTACATCTTACTAGGATGAATACAATAATTTCCCTACTCCCCCTCAACTTTCAATTATTTGCCTAATATGATGGTGATATCAAACGAACAACAATTGTTTACTTGGGTGGCTGAGACAGTGAAACCTCTGCTTTCTAATAGTTCAATGCACACTAACTGTATATCTAACCAAGCCTATCCTATAAGGACTAAAATATAAAAGGTTGAATAAACACTACATAATAAAAGCATATAAACCTGGAATATGCTAAACACAGCAAAGCAATCTCTAGAGGAGAATAAAGATACTGATGTAGTTTAGATTCCATTGAATTTACAATGCATGTTTTAATTTCTAGGCTAACAGTTAAGATGAATATTGAGTAAATTACCTTTAAACCAGAAAATAAAAAGGAACAAATAAAAGGGAAAAAAGAAAATTCATCTGCAAGCAAAAAAGGAAACAAGAAAAAAACACAAAATATAGTAGGCATAAACAAAATACATCTGTAATTAGAATGCATTTAAATGGATTAAGCATACCAATGGAAACAAAAAGTCATGTTAATTAGATTTAAAAATCAAGCCATATATTATGTATGCCTAAATTTAAAGAACCAGAAAGATTGAGAAAAAAAGGATAGAATTAGATTAAATCAGGTAAATATTTGCCTCAGAAAAGATTATGACACTCTGTTAATAATGAGACTTAGAGCTAAAAGCATGATTTAACATGAAGGGATTTACTACATAATAAATATTCTTATTGACAAGGAAGATAAAATTCTACTAAAATCTTATGCACTTAATCAGATAGCCACATTTTTTTTTAAAAAGGTTAAAAAAAAGAGAGAGAAAGAGAGAGTGTATCGCAAAATGGAACAATCACCAACCAGCAACATAGTGGGACCTTTTAACATTTAATCTCAACTCAAACAAACCAAAAAGCATATGGAACATTCAAAGAACACAGTTAATCTAATGGGATTATGTAGAACTTTAAACTAGCAATTAAATTATATACATTCTACTAAATTAAACACAATTGATCATGTAATAGACCATAAATTTGTCTTAATTTTAAAAATTGGTTTAATACAGAATGCATCCTTAGTTCAAAATGTAATTATGTTACAAGTCATTGTGGATAAGATAAAACGTGCTACATCGTTTTTTAAAATATTGTAATATACCCCTCAACTCATAAATCAATGAAGAAATTATAACCGAAACATATTATATAGAGAACTGATATATAATGCAAATTCTACAAATAAAAACTTGTTAAATACAAGCAAAAGAGAATTTAAAGGAAAATGTACAGAATAAATGTTTATATTAGGAAAGAAGAAAGGCTCGTAACTAATGCACTAATTATACAAATGAAGAGATTAGATCAAAAACAGAGTAAAACTTTAAATGATAAGAAGAAAAAACAATAAAATCAGAAATAAATGAACTATAAACTAAGAGGAGAGAGATGACAAAGTAAATCGCAGGTTCTCCCAAAAGACAGTGAAAATAGACAAACTAAGGGACAGAGTGGGGTGGAGATAGTGAGGGAGGGAGAAGGAGAGAATAAAATAGGGGGAGACGGAGGAAAAAGGAAGGAGGGAGAAAGTGAGAAGAAGGGAGGGAGGGAGGGGCAGCATGTTCAAGTACAAAGGGGGAGGAGTTACAAACAACATATGCTGGAATTCAGAAAAACCTCCGGGTTGGAAATCAGAGACAAAATTACTTCAATTGTCAGGTACCAAGTGTTCGCTTCACAGTGCAGCAAGAGCTACCTGCGGTGAAGATGTCCCCATAAAATCAAGGCAGGCAAAAGAATGACGTTCACCAAAACTTCTTGAGCCTCCTCTGCTACGAATTCACAATCCAGTCTCCCAATTACTCAAAGTGCTCTCTGCGGACTTCCAATCCTCTCATGCCACAGCATCCAGACATCCTTAAAAGTTTCTCAAGTCCTTGCAAGGTCACTCATGGATGATACTGGCTTCCCTACAAAATCTCAGGTCATAAATTGAAGCTGCAACAGTCCCGAACTCAGCTGCTACCGAGCCCAGCCTTTGCATTATGTGGGATTTGATATTAAAACAGGAAAATTATTTTGAAAAATGGGCAAGCAACTTTTTGAAATGGTTTAAGGGAAAATTTATCTTTATTAGGATCCAAATTCAAGACATAAAGAGAACTGGAAAAGTATTATTCTCTTCTCTCCTCTTTTTTCCTCTATCTTCTATGTTAGAGAAAAAACAAAGAATTAACACTTTTATTTATAATTTGGGGTCAAATTTCACTTATCTCAATTTTGTAAGTGAGTAAATGCAAAAAAAAAAAAATCCAGAATATTAAGTGGCAAAATATGTCATAGAGGAATGATCAACTATCATAACATATGAAGGGCTTTTATAAATACATAAATATAACCCAGTAGAAAAATTTATAAAAGATACAAGTAATTCATAACATTAATAGAAATATGGAAGGACACTAAACATGATAAATTCTTATTCTTAACAGTAACCGAAGAAATGCAAATTAAAATAGGGTATCATTTTCAAGATATCACTTGACTAATAAAAATATCCAATATTATCCAGACACTATTTCTGATGTTAAAATTTGCCATATTGGGTATTTTTTAAAAGTCTGTGTTAAAAAAAAACAAATAATATAATTACATTAAGGCATGATTTATTCAATATTTTTAGTTTACTAATTCTCTTTGAAACTGGGCTCATATTCAGCTGCTTACTTAATACCTAAAACTCAACATATCCAAAATCAAGTTAATCTTTTCACCAAACTGTCTCCTTCTCTCACTTCTCCCATCTCAGTAATAGATACTCTATCTTCCTAGATGCTCAAAATTGTGGGCATCATTTTTTATTTTACTCTCATTTCCAATATGAAAAAAAATTGATGGCTCATTTCCACTCTGGATGCTGTGGTCCAAGTCACCATTTCTTCCTAGAGTTTATTGCCACAGGCTTTGACCTTGTTTCTCTGTTTCTACTCTTGACTCTTCAGTGTCTATTGCCACCAGATCAACCAGAACAGCTTATATTAAAAGGTAAGTCAGGGCGGTGCCTGTGGCTCAAAAAAGTAGAGCGCCGGCCCCATATGCCAGAGGTGGCGGGTTCAAATCCAGACCCGGCCAAAAAACGCCAAAAAAAAGAAAAGTAAATCAGATCATCAGATTGTCTCATTCCTCTGCCCCCAAAACCGTTCTGGTTCCCTATTTCACTCAAATTAAAAGACAAAGTCTTGCCATTACTTCTAAACCAGTCTGGGTAAGTAATGATCATTTACAGATAAAATTAAAATCTTGAAGGCTATCACAACATCACAATGTGATATAAGTTGGGTAGTTCTCCACCAAAGAGTGACTCAGGAATTTGGACTCCTTCATCAAGTGACTGTTGATCTTACGGCCATTGTGGAATCACATCCTCCAACTGACCACAGGAGGGGAGAAGGGGAGAAGGAGGATGGGAAGGTAAGTGCAGAGAGGGGCTGAAGATTTCAGGGGCTTAGAGGCCACTTGTGCAGACATTCTACCTGCAGAATTCATTCCATTTCCCTTCCCAGAATACAGGGAATGCTTTAGCTGTGTGTCCAGGAGAACAATGAAAAAGATGTAAACACAGTTGTCTGCTGTAGCCTGCAAGACCTACGGGATGTAGTCTCACATTGCGTCTCTTCCTTTACCTGCGAGGACCCTGCTCGTCCTTGGCACTCTAGCCACACTCATTCCTTAGAGCTTTTGCAACAGCTCTTGCCTCTGCCTGAATCACTCTTTCCCAGAAATATCAAGGCAATGATATTTTTTCATCTTTAAGTGTTTGCCCAAATGGCACTTTCTTCCTGAGAATTTTCAAACCACTGATTTGTAGTTTGCACCCCATTATTCCAATCATGTTTTCCTGAGTCTACATTTTCTTTTTCCGGAGTGTGTATCATTCTATAACATAATATACTTATTTATGCATTTTGTTCCATCCAGCAGGTCTGCAACAAATATTGTAAAGATAGTTATAATTTTATTTCTGAAATGTGTAATCTTGTAAACTCTGTTTGATTAGCTAAAATTTTATACATATTTTTCTCATGGCAAAAAAATTTGTCCTGCTTATTTTTTATTTTTTACGATTTCTGGTTATTGATTCCTGATTTTATGCTAAAGTTGTCCCATTTTTTGAATTTTTTCCAAATTTTGACATCAACGTTTAATTATTTAATTTCATGCTTTTATAAAACAAGCAAAGTTATGTTTTTATCACTGACTAAAGCTTTGGATACATCACATAATTTTTATTGGTACTATTCTCAGTGTTTTATTTTCAAAATGATTTATAATTTTCACTCCTCTTTTAATAAAATAATTTACTTAGGAAAGCATTTTTCCAAGTGATTTAAATTGTTGATGTTAATGTACATTATTAAATTTTAGTTCTGCATTGTGATCAAATAACACAGTTGTATCATTATTGAATTTCTATCTTGTCCTGTATCTATGACTCATTTATGCTTTATATTTCCTCACTTGCCCATTATAACCAATATTTTCTAAGTTTTTTTTTAGATGATTTGAACATATAAAACCAATTGATGAGTTTACAAATGATCAGATCAGTGAAATGCAAACAAAACATTATGCAATATCTCTTCTACAGAGACTATAATGAAATTTGTATGTCTTTTCTTTCTTGATGCTTCATTGCTTTCAAATATCTCTTACCCTCTCAACAATTATTATCTGAGATTTTAGAAACAATTCATTATTGTTGCTATTTTGGAGTGTATCTCTCATAACATTTGAATTTTGTCATGTATGTATTTACAATTATATAAAGTTTATTTTATTTGTTTCAATGCTTATTGTCAACATTTTTTTTTAATGTCAGGGATTCATTGAAAGTTCAAGAAATCAGGTTACACTGATTGCATTTTTTAGGTAAAGTCCCTCTTACAATCGTGTTTTGCCCCCAAAAGGTGTGGCACACACCAAGACCCCCCTGGGTCCTTCCCTCTCTCTGCTCTTCCTTTCCCCACCCCTCCCTCATTCTTTCTCTCTCTACTCTCCTCTTCCCCCACCCCCAACATGCTATTAATTGTCCTCATATCAAAATTGAGTACATGGGATTCATGCTTCTCCATTTTTGCAATACTTCACTAAGAATAATGTATTCCACTTCCATCCATGTTAATACAAAGGCTGTAAAGTCTCCATTTTTTTTAATGGCTGAATAGTATTCCATGGTACACATATACCATAGTTTGTTAATCCATTCCCGGGTTGATGGGCATTTAGGTTGTTTTCACATTTTGGTGATTGTAAATTGAGCTGCAATAAATAGTCTAGTGCAAGTGTCCTTATGATAAAAGGATTTCTTTACTTCTGGGCAGATGCCCAGTAATGGGATTGCAGGATCAAATAGGAGATCTAGCTTGAGTACTTTGAGGGTATTGCATACTTCCTTCCAAAAAGGTTGTATTAGTTTGCAGCCCCCCCAGAAGTGTAAAAGTGTTCCCTTATCTCCACATCCATGCCAGCATCCGCAGTTTTGAGATTTTGTGATGTGGGCCATTCTCACTGGGGTTAGACGGTATCTCAGGGTGATTTTGATTTGCATTTCTCTAATAATTAGGGATGATGAGCATTTTTTCACATGTTTGTTAGCCATTCGCTGTCTTCTTTAGAGAAGGTTCTATTCATGTCTCTTGTACATTCATATATGGGATTGTTGGCTCTTTTCATGTGGATGAATTTCAGTTCTCTATAGATCCTAGTTATCAAGCTTTCATCTGATTCAAAATATGCAAATATCCTTTCCCATTGTGTAGGTTGTCTATTTGCTTTAGTTGTTGTCTCCTTAGCTGTACAGAAGCTTTTTAGTTTAATTAAGTCCCATTTGTTTATTTTCATTGTTGTAGCAATTGCCATGGCAGTTGTCTTCATGAAGTCTTTCCCCAGGCGAGTATCTTCCAGTGTTTTTCATATGCTATCTTTTAGGATTTTTATTGTTTCATGCCTTAAATTTAAGTCCTTTATCCATCTTGAATCAATTTTTGTGAGTGGAGAAAAATGAGCGTCCAGTTTCAGTCTTTTACATGTGGATATCCAGTTCTCCCAGCATCATTTATTGAATGGGAAGTCTTTCCCTCAAGGTATGTTCTTGATTGGTTTATCAAAGATTAGGTGGTTGTAAGAGGTCAGTTTCATTTCCTGGTTTTCTATTCAACTCCAAATGTCTATATCTCTATTTTTGTACCAGTACCATGCTGTTTTGACCACTATGGCTTTGTAGTACAGCCTAAAATCTGGTATGGTGATGCTCCCAGCTTTGTTTTAATTACTAAGAACTGCCTTAGCTATACGGGGTTTTTTCCTGGTTCCATATAAAAACCAGAATCATTTTTGCCAAATGTTGAAAGTACAATGTTGATATCTTAATACGATGGCTTTGAATAGATAGATTGCTTTGGGAAGTATAGACGTTTTAACAATGTTGATTTTCCCCAGCCATGAGCATGGTATGTTCTTCCATTTGTTAATATCCTCTGCTATTTCCTTTCATAGGATTTCACAATTTTCTTTATAGAGGTCCTTCACATCCTTTAGGTATATTCCTAGGTATTTCATTTTCTTTGAAGCTATAGTAAAGGGAGCTGTGTCCTTAATTAGCCTCTCATCTTGATTCTTATTGGCGTATACAAAGGCTACTGACTTGTGGACATTGATTTTATATCCTGAGACCTTACTGCATTTTTTGATGACTTCCAGGAGTCTTATGGCTGACTCTTTGGGGTTCTCTAAGTATAAGATCATATCATCAGCAAAGAGGGAGAGTTTGACCTCCTCTGCTCCCATTTGGATGCCCTTTATTTCCTTGTCTTGCCTAATTGTATTGACTAGAACTTCCAGGACTGTGTTGAATAGTAATGGTGACAAAGCACAATCTTGTCTGGTTCCAGTTCTAAGAGGAAAAGCTTTCAGTTTTACTCCATTCAATAAAATATTAGCTGTGGGTTTGTCATAGATAGCTTTGATCGGTTTCAAAAATGTGCCACACATGTCTATACTCTTCAGTGTTCTAATTAGAAAAGGATGCTGGATTTTATCAAATGCTTTTTCTGCATCTATTGAGAGGATCCTATAATCTTTGTTTTTGCTTCTGTTAATATGGTGGATAATGTTTATGGACTTGCGTAGATTAAACAAGACTTGCATCCCTGGGATGAAACCTACTTGATCATGATGTGTGACTTTTTTAATGATAAACTGTAATCTATTGGCTAGTATTTTTTTTGAGAATTTTTGCATCTATATTCATGAGTGAATTTGGTCTGAAATTCTCCTTTTTAGTTGGGTCTTTTCCTGGTTTGGGTATCAGGGTGACGTTTCTTGATAGAAAGTGTTGGGGGAAATTCCTTCCTCCTCAATTTTTTGGAATAATTTCTGTAATACGGGAATAAGCTCTTCCTTGAAGGTTTGATAGAATTCTGGTGTGAAGCCATTCGGACCAGGGCATTTTTTTGTTGGAAGATTTTTTATTGTTTCTGTAATCTCAATGCTTTAAATTGGTCTGTTCCAGAGCTCTATTTCTTCCTGGCTAAATCTAGGGAGAGGGTGTGATTCCAAATATTGATCCATTTCCTTCACATTGTCAAATTTCTGAGCCAAAGTTTCTGGTAGTATTCAGAGATAATCTCTTGTATTTTTGTGGCATCAGTTGTAATTTCCCCTTTATCATTTTTGATTGAGGTTACTAGAGATTTTACTTTTCTATTTCTAGTTAGTCTGGCCAAATGTGTATCTGTTTCATTTATTTTTTCAAAAAACCAGCTCCTTGTTTCATTAATTTTTCTGAATGATTTTTTTGTTTTCAATTTCATTGATCTCTGATTTAATTTTGGATATTTCTTTTCTTCTGCTGGGTTTAGGCTTAGATTGTTCTTTTTCCAATTCCATAAGATGGCTTGTGAATTTGTTGATGTGCTCTCTTTCTGTTTTTTCAATGTAGGCATCTAAAGCAATAATTTTTCCACTCAGAACTGCTTTTGCAGTATCCCACAAGTTTTGGTAGCTTGTGTCTTCATTGTTGTTATGCTCAAGGAAGTTAATGATTTCCTGTTTTATTTCTTCCTGCACCCAACCATCATTCAACAGAAGTTTGTTTCATTTCCATGCCTTCATGTGGGGTTGAAAGTTTTTGTTGGAGTTGAGTTCCACCTTTAGTACCTTGTGGTCTGAGAAAATACAAGGTAAAATTTCAATTCTTTTGATTCTGTTGAGATTAGTTTTGTGTCCTAGGATATGATCAATTTTGGGGAATGTTCCATGGGCCGATGAGAAGAATGTATATTCTTTATCTGTGGACTGGAGTGTTCTATATGCGTCTATCAAGCACAGTTGTTCTAGGGTCTCATTTGTGTCCCCTATATCCTTGTTTAATTTCTGTTTAGAGGATTCATCCAGCTCTGTAAAAGGAGTGTTAAAGTCCCCCGTTATTATGGTATTATAGGATATCATATTGTTCAGACTGAGTAAGGTCTGTTTCAAGAATCTGGGAGCATTTAAATTGGGTGCATAAATATTTAGAATTGAAATATCTTCTTGTATTTTTCCCTTGACCAATATAAAGTGACGACTTTGTCTTTTTTGAATTTAGTTGCTTTAAATCCACATGTACCTGAAGATAAGATTGCAGCTCCTCTTTTCTTCTGAATTCCGTTTGCCTGAAAACTTGTCTTCCAACACTTAACTTGGAGTTTTAATTTGTCTTTGAAGCTAGGTGTGTTTCCTGCAGAGAGCAAATGGATGGCTTATGTTTTTTAATCCAGTCAGCCAATCTATGCTTCTTCAGTGGGGAATTCAATCATTAACATTTATTGAGATAATTGATAAGTTTGGTAGTGTTCTATTCATCTTATTTTGTGAGAGTCAATTAGTTAGTTTTATCTTTTGCATCAGCGTGGAAGTTAGGTTCTGTCCTTTAATTTCTGAGTTCTTACTTTGCTGTCAATTCATTGTGATGGTCAGTGTGCAAAACAGGTTAAAGTATTTCCTGTAGAGCTGGTCTTGTGGTGAATTTCCTCAATGTTTGTATATCAGTAAATGATTTGATTTCTCTGTCAATTTTAAAGCTTAGCTTAGCAGGATATAGAATTTTCAGCTGGAGATTGTTCTGTTTAAGTAGAATAAAGGTAGGAGACCATAGTCTTCTTGCTTGGAAAGTTTCATTAGAGAAATCTGCAATCACCCTGATGGATTTGCCCCTGCAGGCCAACTGGTGCTTACTCCTGGCAGCTTGAAGAATCTTTTCTTTTGTCTTGACTTTGGACAGGTTCATCATTATGTGTCTTGAGGAAGCTCAGTGAAAGTTTAGGCAACCTGTAGTTCAATATCCCTCTGAAAGGGGTGTGTCTGAATCTTTGGCAATATCTGGGCAATTTTCATTCATAATATTTTCTAGTAAGGCTTCCATTCCCCCGGGACATTCTTCTTCCCCTTCTGGGATACCTGTAACTCGTATGTTTGAATGCTTCATAACGTCCCATAATTCTGTCAGTGAATGTTCTGCTTTCTCTCTCTTCTTTTCTGCCTCTTTAACTATCTGAGTTATCTCAAGAGCTTTGTCCTCTACCTCTGTAATTCTTTCTTCTACATGGGCTAATCTGTTGTATACTTTCTATTTCATCTTTAAGTTCCCCAACTGACTGCTTCAGTTCCTTCAGCTTTGCTACATCCTTTCTATATTCTTCATATCGTTCATCTCTTATTTGATTCTGTTGTTGGATTTCCTTTTGGTTATTTTCCACGTTACCAGAAGTTTCCTTCATTGTTTCCAGAAGTTCCTTCATTGTTTCCATCATTTCCTTCATTGTTTTCATCATCTGTATTCTAAGTTCCCTTTCTGTCATTTCTAACATTTCTTTATAGGGGGAAGGAATCCTCTGCAGTAGCTACCTCATAGTCCCTTGGAGAGGTTTCTCTGGACTGGATTTTCATGGTGCCAGTTTTCTGCTGATTCTTCCTCATGAGTGATGTCTTTTATCCATTTCCTTACCCTAATTTTCCTTTCACTTCCTTCTGCTCTTTAAGTTGCCCTGCCTCCACACTAGGATTTCAATGAGTTCTTTTGGTACAGGACCAGAAGGAATGAGAAGATTGAAGAGCAAGAAAGGAAAAAATAAAGAAAGAAAAGAAAAGAAAAAGGAGAAAGGAGAGCAGGTGGGTAGAAGCAAATATTGACAAAAAGAAGAGAGGCACAGAAAGATGGGGATAGGAGCAATATAGGTATACAGTAGGGTACTTTGACCCAACTATTGTCAACATTTTATAAGAAGATATATTCTCTAAAGCAAACAAATATAAAATTAGCTGGATAAAGAAATCGCCTATCACAATTTTTTCCCTTAAAACTA
>CAUYON010060575.1:0-26483 GCA_963573935.1 Arctocebus calabarensis
GCCTGTCGTCTTTAGAGAAGTTTCTCTTCAAGTCCTTTTCCCACCCTGAGATGGGATCACTTACCCTTTTGTTGCCAATACACTTATGTTCTCTGTGTATTTTGGTTATTAAACCTTTGTCTGAGGCATAACCTGCAAATATTTTCTCCCATTCTGAGGGCTGTCTGCCTGCTACACGTACAGTGTTCTTAGCAGTGCAGAAGCTTTTTAGTTTGATCAAGTCCCAGTAGTGTATTTTTGATACTGCTTCAATTGCCTGGGGAGTCCTCTTCATAAAAAATTCACCCAGGCCAATTCCCTCGAGTTTTCCCTGTACTTTCTTCTAATATTTTTATAGTTTCATGTCTTAAGTTTACATCTTTGATCCAGTGAGAGTCTATCTTGGTTAAAGGTGAAAGGTATTGGTCCAGTTTCAGTCTTCTACAGGTCGCCAGCCAGTTCACCCAGCACCATTTGTTGTTGGTTTTTTTTTATAATATTTTATTTTATTTTTTGAATCATAGCTGTGTACATTAGTGCAACCATGGGGTACAGTGTGGGGGCTTCACATGCAATCTGAGATATTTTATCAACCTGATTGACATACCGTTCATGATATTTTCTCGTTTACTATATGAAAACATTTTTGATCCGTATTATATGTATATCTGATGCCATTAATTCCCTGCTTAAAATTCTCATTGAGTTTTTGACATGCCTTGATAAAACACAAACTCCTTATAAGACTTTGCAAAATAGGAGCAGGCATTGCTTTTCACCTGAGTTTGTCAATCTGAATTAACAGCCCTGCTGAACCAGCAATGCATCTTCATGCCTTTCCATGCTTTCTAGGACTCTGAACGTGCTTTTTCTCTCTGATTATAATGTTTGATGGAAGCTTTCCTCCTGACACACTCCCAATACATCTTTCTAATGACCTTTGTACTCTGTCACTTCTGCATCAAGTCTTCTCTGATGCCTCCACACACACTTGCTCACTTCCTCTGTTTTCCTTCAACTGAGACCATTGTTATTATACTGCAAAATTTCTCTATGATAACCTAGTATTATTCCATAAACTCTATTAACGATTACTTCTCTTTCCCTCTGTACTCTCTAAGTTCTCACAACATGGAGATTGCCTCTTGTTAGTTTTTGTGTATGGACTGCCTAATACAAAGTCTGGCTAAAAATTTACAAAACATGTATGAAATTGGAATGAATAGCTATACATCTTTATAGTTCTGGTGGTAATATTTTATGTTTCCTAATGTTTTACTGTTTCCTTAACTAGTTGCTGGAGTAATCTCATTAACTAATTCTAAAAAAAGAATCAGATTTCTTAATGTTTCTTACACTTCCTACTTCAATTTTACTAGAAACCCTAAACATTCCTGCAATATCCTCTTTCTCAGTTCTTTCCTCCCTTAAAGTCCTAATTGTTCTCCATATTCTATAAATCATAATTGTTTCCTCATTTACTATCCTTCTCTTCAAGAAGGAATACATTGCCATCTAAAACCATCCTATAAGCATTTGCCCACTTTGTTCTTATTTACACACTTGCAGTTCAACTTATCACTTGCTATATCTGCAATACTGTCTCATAAAAAAATCTTACATTTTATTCAGTGAAAATCTTAAGTTTCTTCAGGGAGTGAGTTTCTTTCTTTCTCATAAAACTTTATAAATTAAAGCATATGTTTCTCAATGCCAATAACAGGATATTATGAGCAATATGCATGTTTCATTAGTTTAAAAGAACTAAAACATCATTCTAACTGTTTAATGGAATGATGCTGCCACTTTCAAAAGTTATCAAGAGCCAGAAATGCTATCTTATGACAAGATTTAAACAGCTCAAGACAGAAAAATCACAACGAGAATATGAAGACATATATTTAGATGTTTAGTGCAAAGTTGATTACAATAGTAAAAATTTTAGATACAGCTCAAGCATTCAAAATAGGAACTTTTAAAATTCATTCTTTGAAAACCATATGCAGATAATGTCTGACTAACAATGGTTCGATCTACATGTTTTCAACTTTAAGATAGGTTTAATGATGTTTTAATACATTTCAACTTATATTTTTGACCAATAATGGGTTTACTGGGACTTATTTCCATCCTAAATCAAACAGCATCAATATTATATGTCAAGTAAATATAGTATGATCCAAATTTTCACATAATTGTTATGTTCTTAGGAATAAGATCAGAAATAAACAACCAAACCACTTGTTCTTTCTTGAAATATTTACTCAGAGGTTTTATTTTTTCTATTTTTTTCTTATTTTCAAAATATTTTGCAATATTGTATATTGTACTACTTTTATAAATGAAAGAAAATATAGCTGCAATTTATTAATAAATTACATAATAAAAATATGTCATTAGTAAAAATGCACAAACTACTTTCAATCTTTTGGGCCTTCACAGATTCCTCATGCATATTTCTTCATACTGCATAAAGTATATTGATATAGACGCACATATCAAAAGGGATAATTTCTAGAATCACAATTGGTTAGTAACTATGGTATAAAGTTTAATAAACATTTAATAAAAACTTGAAATGTTTAGTTTCTGGTCTTAATTTCCCATGTGTGGACAAAGATTTGGATGAAAGGTTAACATTTTAGTGAAGCGTCAGCCTATACACGAACAAAGACTGTATTGTGTTTGTTTCCTAGAATTATACAGAAATTATTTTACTTCTCACTTTCATTGTGAGCTCCTGAGGTGCATAATAGCAATGATAAAACTTTTTTTTATTGAACCAATTATATATCAAAAATACAAATTAGTTTACTCTCACCAAAGAGACAAAACATTTGTTGCTTTTCTTATTTTTCCTCTTTTCTTCTTACCTTTCAAATACTGTGAGTTATATTGTGGCAGTTTTTATCAGCTTGGTTTCATTTTATATTATTCCAACCTTTCATAGACAATCAGTTTGTAAATTGTCTACATTTTAAGGAAACAAACAGCAAAGTAGAGCTCAATGTGTTGTCTAATGCATTTTTGTCCAAAGTTGAAACCCCAGTCTTTCATTGAGATTCAAAAAATCTTTCCCTGTGACTTTGAGAATTCTTCTACTTTAAAAATGTTAAGGGGTTATACAGATCTTGCAAGCAAGCTATATATTTAGTAAACTAAAACTTTCATCCCTGGGAATATGGTTATTTGGTTCTAGCTGAGTTAATGGAGGTTAATGAATTATTGATAGTTATTATTTAGTAAAATAAACTAAATATCTTGATTCACAGTTACAAAAACTGTGCTTTTTCCACACTTACTATGAATGAGGATAACATTTTTCCTGTCATCCAACATACAGTCATTTATATTTGCCTGCTCCTCTTATTTTACAGGAGGCGAACTCCTGCCAGTGTTCTGTGTTCCAGCTATTAATTTCATTGTTAGGATTATACTACTTGCTGTAAAATTCCATAAGATACAGAACTGGTAGGCCAGGATTTCTTCTTCTGGAAGCAGTAGAATTCAAATGGCATAGAGAGGAATTTGGTGCTCAACTCTTAAGGAGAAACTCTATCTGTGATTTAATACTCACTGAATTTCCTTACAATTATGTTGGAGCCATGTTATTACTTCTGGTCTGAGTGAGCAGAACTAATGCCATTTTTTGGCAAGTGTACATTTCTCTTTCTTTCCTGTTGCCATGACCTCGGAGGCTACATGCTTCAGATGGCAAAGTTAAAAATTGGGGAAAGACTGACTCACCTCTATCTGATGCTAGCGGTTTATTTGACACCACAGCACACAAAACTTGACCTAATACACTTCATGCTTTACAATTAATCTGACCTCTGCTTTTACTTTAAGTGGTGTATGCTAAATTGGTGCCACAGTCGTTAACCAAGACTCTGCCAGGATATATTTGACTAGAAAAGACAAAAAGAACACATTTTAAAACAAGATGAAGTCATTTAAAAATCTGATGCAGATACACATAACCCACAAAAATTATTCCTCCATTTTCTCCATTTTTAATACTGTATGTTATTTAGAGTCCTGAATATTGGAAATATGATATAAGAAAGCAATCAAGTAAACGGTTTGGGATACAATATAAATACTAGATGAAACCATTAATGTGTCACTAGTCTGAAGTGTAACTAAAAGAAAAATAGCAGCAAAGAGCATTGTGACAACACATCCTAGCAAGAAAGAGGTGACTGTTACCTTTTCACAGATGAAGACCTTCAGGATCACAGTTAAGGAACTGTGCAAGGATCACACAATTAATCATACATAGTATATCCTAAATGTTCAATTAATTATAGTGACTGCCGGTAAGAATCCAGTTGAATCGGAGCATGCCAAGCTCCCTTGAACCACCAAGTAAAACCTCTGGCAAAGTGAAAATATAAAACTCAGAAAGAACAGATGTGTTATGGGAGAACATGCTGTTTTTATAGGCAATAAAGTTTCCCTTAAAATAAATAGTCATTTAAAGTCTTTGAGTCATGGCTGGAGAAGCACCACATGGAAGTGATAGAGCAATTAAGTGTCCTGTGGGAGAAGGGAAACCTGGAAGAGATTCTCTATAGACAAATCTTAGATGTACAAAGTAAATTGTCCATAAATAGAAGATTGAGACCTTTCTGAAATTGGATTCATAATAACATAGGATTCTATAATATGTTAAGTCTTATCTTTGATCAATCCTAGCTAAAGAGAATAAAGAAAATGAGAGTCATATTTAAACTCTTGTTCAATCCCATTCCTCTTTCTCAATTTAATACAAGTAATTGGTTTGTTTCTGACTCTGCATGAATAGTCTCATCACTCCATGACAACCAAATGGAAAAGTTTTTAGTGAAAGAAATTACAATGTCCTTAGAGTGAATACTATTTCTATTTCTTGGTTGGGCATCTCTGGTTAAGCCCATAGATTATTTGAAGGCTGTTTCCTTATTTTTCATGCAGTAACATTAACTCCTACTCATAGGATTCTTGTGAGGATTAAATGGGTTTGGGTTTAGACTCTCTCAGCCACACCGTAGGAGCTCAATATTATATGTTTTGTGCCTTGTGGAAGAAGATAAATCATATACTCAGGTTTGAGGTGGTCTGGAATGAAGTTCTAAAGTAACTTAGCATTTTGGGTTTAAAAATTCTTATACTGTGTATTTAATGGGTTGCTAGAGTTTCAAGTGAGAGATACTTTGGGGATTACAGTACGTTTAAACTATTTAACATTTTATTGAAAACTTAAAAGTATATTTAATATTAATCATACTGTTTGCAAAGATTATTGCAATATATACTTTTAAATGGATATATAATTTTTTCAGCATAATTCAATGCACTATTCTTATGTCTCACATGGATGTGTAACATAAATTTGAATTGTTCAAAGCAAACCTATTTCCCTTCTTCCCCCAATAAAAACACTTCTTTCATTTTTGTAAATGTAAACTCTATACTTCTGTGGCTAAAAGCCATATTTACATTTCTTCGTATCTTGTGTTCCAAAACCAAACAACCTACCTTTGAAATACCTCATTCTTCCAACTACCTTCAAAATACACCGTCTCTTCTTTTTCTATTAAAGTACAGATCATTATTGAATTTCATGTGGATTATTCCAGTTAAACCCTGAATTCTCTTCCCCACATTTTCACATTGCTCGCCCTCTCACTTTTTCCACTCACGTATTGTCTTCTCATTGAAACGGTTCTAATTGTATTTCATAAAATATGAACCAAAGTACCCCACCCCAGATATCCCTATCCTCCTGACCCTGATTTCTATTTCTTCACTGCACATACCCGAATGTGCAACACTGAATATTTTCTTGTTTATTTATAAACTATTTGATTCCCTTACTTATATTTTCACTCTCATATATTTTATTTTTATAGATATTAAAGTTTCTTTTAAAATAAATTACTAAATTTCTCTTAAAATAAAGAATAGTGCCAAGTCCGTATCTTCTCAGAAACTATTGGTTGAAAACAGGAAGAAAGGGATGAGAAAAATATTTTACTTCCTTTTTCTTTGTTTTCAGATTTCTAAAAACAAACATGCTTTGGAGATTAGGATCTATTTCTATTATAGTTTCTTCAAGATATCTATCAATTGTCTTGCAGAGAAAAAGAATAGATGGATTCACTTTTCTAATAGGGCCTCAGACTTTTCCCCATAACACTGAGAGCAACTTAAACCTTGAAGGTATAATATAGCCTTAGTAGTTTGCCAAGCTCTTTTGCTGATTCTGCAAGGCACAGTCTCCTACATGAAAGGGACCCTGAAGGTTATAAGTCTGGATTACCTCATTGGGCAATAAATTACCTGCCATGTACATTGTGAATTGTGTATCCTCAAAATGTGAAAACTAGGAGTTATATTTTCTGTCCTGTGGTAATTTTGTCAAACCCTACGGGACTTATTTATCTTTTCAATAGTAATCAATACTAATGATAAATTAATGGACACAGATATACATTTGATATGAGGAAAATGATATTGGGAAAAAGGAAATGTTAGATGGTAAATAGCTTATTTTTATTCCATGTGATAAAAAGAGAACCACTGTTTATTGATTGCCTACCATCTTATAGATAATTTACAAATCTTAACTTATAAACACTGTGAATTGGTTAAAGAAATACAGGCTGGATAAAGTTGTGTTTGAATCATGATTGTACATAAAGTTCTCGTTAAAGCTAGGACTCAGTCCAGCATTTATCTGAGCTCACAACCTGTAAATTCTCTTGAACATACCATCTTATTTCAAAGTCTTGCCTGCAATGTCCCTTTATCCCAATGGAATAACTGGCCTGCCTCTGCAGAAGACATTGAAAATATATTAGAAAACATATTCTATTGTTAAAAAGGAAAGATTGCTAACACTAGAATAAAATAAAATAATCTAGAATAGGGTATCCCTATGCACCAAATTAGGTTTAAAGGAGTTTAATGTACTTTCCAAATGATATCCTTGCCATCCGTTTCACCACTTCCAAAATGTAAGATTAGGTAAATGAATTTGTTTTGTAGAATGAGGTTGTGTAGAGTTCATGCTAAATCAGAGAATGAACTCTATGCAACACTCATTAATTTTAAGGGTTATTGCAGTCATTAGTTTTTGTCAATTCACAATTGCTTTAAGTGAGTGTAAGGTATTTGCGTTTTTCAGGTTGTGCTACAACTACATTTGTCTTAAAAAGTAATGTTTTATCATTTCACCTGGCCATTACTTAGCTTTTCCCATACACAGCATTTGGCACTACTCAAAGTAGTAGTAAGTCTTTTCTTTCAAAATAGTCAGTTATTTCTTGATCTTTTTAGCATGATACATTTTTCCCTATGGGAAATAAGCCTCTTTGACCAACATGGTTAGTCTGAAATTGGAATTAGTTCTTTATGGTATAATTAACTTAAGATATATCTTCTGTACATAGGCTATTTTTTAATAATATAGGTTATAGCTTGGGTAATGAGAACTATGTCATGTATTTTGTGCATACTATATTTATCCTTACTACAAGCTATCCGTCAGGTGTACATGTCTCTTCATTGAACTGAGGAAAATGCATGAAGCTTTAATAGATTATTCCTGGCTCAAAGAAAACTGGATGAGCTGGTACACAAAGCCAGATCTGACTGCCCTAGAGATTGCATTCATTGTCCCTAATTCAATCTCTCTGTAACTTGAAATTTTTATCCAAAATAATGGATAAAATATAAGGATAAAATAATGCTTATTTAATTTAATACACAAGGGCATAGTGATTGTGAAAATATAATGATAAAATAATGCTTATTTAATTTAATATACAAGACCATAGTGACTGTGAAAGTAAAAGGAAAAAAAGATCTCTTTTTATTTCCCTCACAAACAAAGGATGCTCTCGGTAATAAGGAAACTATCACAAAATTAAAATAAAAAGAGTTAAATTTATTGGGCCATGTCTAGAGCTCCGTGGGCTGGAGAAAAAAACTCTATCTGCCTCTGTGCAGCAACCTTCATCTCCCTGAAAACTGTGCGGTTACATTGCAGGGTGTTAATTGTGCATTCCAGTAGAAGCTGACATTTGGCAAATGAAATTGCTAGTTAAAAGCTTTATTTTGTGAGCACAAACTGTGATTACATAATAATGCCCTAAGAGCAAGTCGCTGCTCCCAAAACTTGCTAAATTCTTCCTTTTGTAAAATAACTATTTTTATGGATTTCACATACATGGCATTAGGCTTCAGGTGATGGAATTCAGTCTGATCCATGTGGTTCAGAATGGTAATTGCATGTAGGCCATGCACAGCCATTGACGTGCTACTACTTCATTCCCCTGGTAAAGTGGGAAAGTTAAACTCAGGTAGTGTCACATATTGGAAGCAAGAAAATTACATTTCTTGGACTAGTAGAAGTATTGAAAAAAACATAACTTGAGTAAGGAAGACTCAAGTTTTTCGCCTGGGCTAGTATATAATTTGAGACCAAACATGAGAAAGTTCCATGCATAATTTATTACCTTTCTAGTGCCAAGATTGGATAAAGGCATGGAGGAGAAGTAAGGAGCAGAAGGCAGGACCCATTTACAAGATAGTACTGAGCAAAAGTAAAGTTTAAATCAATGCCCGTGAGGTATGATATATGTCCAACATTTTTCATTCATTCATTTATTTTTTTTTTTAGAGACAGAGTTTCACTTTATCATCCCCAGTAAGGTGCTGTGTCATCACAGCTCACAAGAACGTCCAACTCAGGCCTCTTGCCTCAGCCTCCTGAGTAGCTGGAACTACAGGTGCCCACCACAACGCCGGCTATTTTTTTGTTGCAGTTTAGCCAGGGCCAGGTTCAAACCTGCCACCCTCAGTATATGGGGCTGGCACCCTACCCATTGAGCCATTGGTGCCACCCCCATTTTTCATTCATTTAAAGAGCACAATTTGATGAGTTCTGACGGATGTATACTTATGGACTGATCAGGATATGTAATATTTTATATTACCTGAAAATGTTCTTTATATCCTTTGACATCCCATTTCTCTTCTGTTCCCAGACACCAAAACAAAAACACAAACAAAAAAAAACAATCATTTTTAACACTATAGATTACTTCGTAATTTTTATAATTTCATTTAGTGAAGTCATACAGTATATACTCTGTTGTGTCTGGCCTCTTTCACCCAGCATATTCAATTTGTAAGTTATTCATATTGTTGTTTGTGCCAGCAATAGTTCACCCCTCCTTTGTTGTTGATTAGAATGCCATCATATTATGATTAGAATTATGTATGTTACTTTTCCATTCAACTTTTAATGGTTATTCACTGTTTGATGAGTTGTTTCCAGTTCTCAGCTCTCATGAACAAAACTGCAAGGAACATTCACATACAAGCCTTTGTGGAAATATGTGTTTAAATTTATTAGAGGAAATACCTAAGTAGGGAATAGTTTGAAGAGGTTAAATGCTTAAGATACTGCCAAATCATACTAAAAAGTTTTTGAACAATTTTTCATGCCTGTCAGCATTGAATGAGAATTCCGGTTGCTCATTTCTTCATTAGTACTAATTTCTTCATTAGTACTTAATGTTGGCAATATTTGTAATGTTAGCCTTCTAATTGGTATGAGGTGGTGTTTTCCTGTGGTCTTACCTTTTTACATTATTTTTATTGAGGTATAGCACTCATATAGATAATTATATTTTTGGATAAATTTTCATAAAAATGAACATATAATGTAATCACTAGTCAGGTCATAAAATGAAGGGGAGGTTGCTAGATTATATACAGTATAATGTGTTAATAGTGATGAGTGTTTTAAAGGAAATCAGAGTGAGGATTTGAAGATTGTAGGGGGTGTTATCTTAATTCAGATATTTAGGTAAAGGTTCTTTGAGAAAAAAAGGTGTTGGAACAGAGAACATCTGCATGGCAGAATGGAGCAAGCCATTCCTGAATCTGTAGTAGATGGACCCCAAGCAGAGGGATGGCAAGTGCCAAGGCCCAGAGACTGGAGAGTGCCTGTGTGCTCTGAGAGGAGCAAAGATGCTGTTTAAGAAACATTTTTATTTTCATGTAGTATCATTTTTCTTCTTCTAGATTAACAATTTTTATTTGGCCTGCCAGTGGTGAGTTCTTTCAATTTTCTATGTCTGAAAATGTCTTTATTTTTTCTTAATTTTTGAAAAGTATTTTTGCTGAATTTGGACTGAGGTATTGACAGTTTTCTTCTTTTGGTACTTTAAAGATGTCTCTCCATTACTTTCTCATTTGCATTATTTCCCACCACAGTCTGATATATCTTTTGTGCCTAATATGCAATTTTATCTGGCTGCTTTTATAATTTCATCTTTATCCATGATTTTGAGCAATTTAATTTTGAATATTGATACACCTTGGTTTGATTTTCTTGTCCTTTCTTGTTCTTGGGGTTTCTTCAGTTTTTTTTTTTTTTTTTTTTTTTTTTGTAGAGACAGAGTCTCACTTTATCGCCCTTGGTAGAGTCACAGCAAACTCCAACTCCTGGGCTTAGGCTATTCTCTTGCCTCAGCCTCCTGAGTAGCTGTGGCTATAGGCGCCTGCCGCAACGCCTGGCTATTTTTTTTGTTGTAGTTTGGCCAGGTCTGGGTTTGAACCTGCCACCCTTGGTATATGAGGCCAGCGCCTTACTGACTGAGTTTTTGAGTCTGTGGGCTTATAGTTTTCATCAGACTTGAAAACTATTTCTTAAGTATGTTTTATCTTCCTCTATCCTTTGGGAACTTTAATTAAACATATATTAGGTCACTTGCGTCATTGTTTGCTGATGCTGTTTTTTAATATTTTATTTTTGTGCTGTTTTACTTTGGATAGTTTTCTATTGTGTCTTCAAGTTTGGTAATCTGTTCTTTGATAGGAAATCTGTAATTTACCTTATCCAGTGTATTTTTTATTTCCTGATTTTTAGTTTTTATCACTAGAAGTTAGATTTGGATCTTTTTTGTGTTTTCCATGTTATATTTAATTTGGGGGTATATTAAATCAATTATAATAACTGTCTTATGTTCTTGTTTACTAGTTCTGGTATCTACCAGTAGTAGGTTTATTTCAATTGTTTGACTTCTCTCCCTGTCATAAGACTTGTTTTCTGGTCTCTTTCTCTCTGTGTCTCTGGTAACCCTTGGATGGATGCCTGACATTGTGAATTTTACCTTGATAGGTGCTGGGAATTTGTGCATTTATACATATTTTTGAGTTGTGTTCTGATATGCAGTTAACTTACTTGGAAGCAATTATATCCTTTCAGATTTTACTCTTAAGATTTGCTAGGCTGGGAAGGAACAATGCTCCCTTCAAGATTATTTCTTACTACTGAGATATGTTTTTTTCATTTACTTTATCCAGTACCCAAAAGTTCTCTTCCCAATCTTGGGTAGTTTCCTTATAAATACATGCTGATCAGTACTCAGCAGAAAGACACTTTGCAAAGTTCTTGACTAACCTTTCTGTCCCATTCTAGCCTATGTACTACTCAGCCTTGCAAACTCTAGGCACCTTGGTCTCTCCAGACACTGTCTCAAATTCTAGGACTCTATCAGTCTTTTCCTGGTTTTCCTGTACCCTGTCACCATCCAATGTCATCGTCTGGAAATTCTATAAGGGCAATAAGTTAGAACAATCATAGGCATTCCTTGTTTGTTTACCTTTTGGGGGATCATAATCCTTCATTACTTGGTATCCAATTTTTTATATAATATTGTTGCATATATTTTGTCTAGGTTTTGGTTGATGTTTCAAGTGGTAAGATAAATTTGATATCTGTTAGTCCATCTTGATCAGAAGTGGAAACCATCTCTCACAGAGGTAAGCATTGCAAATCTGTGATAAGTAGTGATTCTGATCATCTTTCTTTCTTTTTTTTTCTTTTTTTTTTTTTTTTTGAGACAGAGCCTCAAGCTGTCACCCTGGATAGTGTGCAATGGCATCATAGCTCACAGCAACCTCCAATTCCTGGGCTCAAGCGAATCTCTTGCCTCCGCCTCCCAAGTAGCTGGGACTACAGGTGCCCGCCACAAGGCCCAGCCATTTCTTGGTTGCAGCTGTCGTTGTTTGGCAGGTCCGGGCTGGATTCGAACCTGCCAGCTCAGGTGTATGTGGCTGGTGCCTTAGACTGTTAAGCCACAGGCGCTGAGCCCTGATCATCTTTCCATGTAGGTTTTGGTCACTTGAAAATTTTTTTTAGCATAGTGTTTCTTAAAATATTTTGTCCATTTTTAACGAGATTCCTTTGATTACTGAGTTTTGAGAATTCTTTATATATTCTGGATGTAAATGTTTTGCTAGATCTATATGTTGCAAATGTATTCCCTTCTGTTTTTTATCATTTTGTTTCCTTAATGGCCTTCAAAGAGCAATAGGTTTTAATTTAAGAAGGCAAATACATCAGCTTTTTAAAATTATTCTTTTTGTTTGTGTGTCCTAAAAATGTCTACTTTCAAGGTTATAATTTTTTTCCTTTATTCTAGCTTTGTTTGTTTCAGCATTTGCATTTATGTTTACTGTTTACTTCAATTAATTTTAGTGCCTGTGGGTTTGATGTTAGGTAAAGGTTATGTTTATTTTTGTTCAAATATTCCAGCACAATTTGTTGAAAATACATCCCTTTCTACTTGAATTATCTTTGCGTGTTTCCTATAAATCAGTTGGCCATAAATATATGGCTCTATTTCTGAACTCTGTTTAATTATACTTATGTATATGTTTATCCTTTTACATTATCACACTGTCTTTATTAATGTAGCTTTAAATTAAGTTCTGGATTCAGATGTCAAAATCAATCAAATTTAATTGAGCAAGAATTACTTTTGCAGTTGCTGTGTCCCTAACTCAGAGTGAGATAATGTGGTAACTGAGATAAATTGACCCTTTTTAATATCTTTCACAACTCCCAGCATATGAAGCACAAACATTTGCATATAAAATAAAATTTACAAATAATTACACTAAAACTTGTTAATATATTTTAGGATTATTCATGAAGCATTAGTTCATTTTTAATATGCAGTTTTCTTTTTTGTCATTTAGAGTCAAACTATACTTTTTCAAATTCAAAATATTTTTAAGACCTTGGAAGCATACAGGGCCTACCTTTATGGTTAATGGATGAAATTGTCTTATTTTGTGATATGGCAATAGGTTAACCCATGATCCCTTTTCTAATTAGCAAAAGGAGACACCAAAAGTATAATGATTAATATAAGATAATCTCTATCTTATATTGTCTCTACTGTTCTGATAGAGCACAATACAAGTATTGAATTTTAGAGTGATAAGGTCATTGTTGGCTACAGTGGATTAAAAAAAAGAGTAAAAGAAATAGGTGAAGTCTTGGCAGAAAAATATGATTGCATTGGTGAAAAAGACAGTTAAAAGAGTTTTATATGGATCGCATTGGAGTAAAACCGATGATGTGGCGATGAGTTACATTTTGTACAGTAATAGTAAAACACTGGTCCTGTCTGAATAAATAATATGGGTGGCCTGCTTATCCTATTTTAATATATTACATAATGTAGAAATAATGCTATAAATAGCTAAGGCTCTTGGTAGTGTGGTCCATAATAAATTTAAAAACCTGAGAAGATGAGATGAAATAGTACAGGGCAACTAGGGACAAAGATGCAAATAAACGTAGAGTCTCTGGGACTCAACTAGTCCAACTTCACATTCAGTGAGCGCAAGAAATTCCCCATTTCAACATCCCAGAGAGAGTTTGCTCCCCCACAAAGTGGAATATTTACTATGGTACAAAGTTCTGTTAGTCACAAAGTGTTTTCATATGGTACCCTTCTTCTGTAACCACTACTTTAAGGCTCTGTATTTGAGCACTTAAACTCTATTGGATGTTTTCTTTCACTTATAGGTCCTCTGTTTTTGAAAATATAATGATTATAACATTAAATGTCTCCCCATCCCCTACACAGGTAGTCCTATACTCTGTTCTTCTCTCAACACTGTGGATCTTACGTGTCTCTCTTAATATGTAACACAGACCTTCACACAGAATGCTAGGTACAGCCAGACCACTGCAGAACATATTAGAGTGATAGCCTCTGTTAATCTGGTAACCGAATGTCTATTAAGGCAGCAGATGTCAACATAATTTCCATGATAATCACATTCTCAGTTGATATTTATTTAGAGATAGCATAATGCAATGGAAAGTCTATAAACTTTGGAAGTATGCAAACCTATTTCTTTGTTTGACTACATACTACTGTAGGAGAAATATTTCAGCACTCTGAGTTCCAATTTCCTTCCTAGTAAAATGGGGCTAGTGTCCCACACCTTATTGGACTGGTGTAAGTATAAATTTAGATAGCATATGTGCTACGACAATCATATGAAGCTGCTATATTATTGTCTTTTGCTTTGATATGCTTACAGTTACAGCAAGAGCTCAAATAGATCTTGATAAATAGGTTGAACAAAACAAGGCCAAGAACAGAGTCCTGGAACACAGTGCCAGAAAGTTTCCACCTGCTCCACACTGATCCAGAAATTACCAAGCTGAGTGTGGGCGCAGAAGCAGGTTCATGTCCAATCAGTGCAACTAGGCCATCCTGCTCTGACTTGTCTGCACGGACAGCTGAGAAACTTATTATGTGTTTAGATCAAATCCAGATGTTATTTCTGGGCATTTCTCTCATGTAGCAGTCTGGTAGCTGTATCAAAAAAAAATAAATTTAGGCTATCATATTCCATTTGCTGAGATCATACTGAGACCAAATGTTACGTGCTACCTTTTGTGCATGTTCACAGACCATCTGCTTGTAATCTGGACCAGACATTTTGGAAAGTTTACATTAGGTGCTATAATCTTGAGTGTGTTTAGTGTTAACATTTTTGGAAACTGAAGAATTTATCCATTTACAGGTTTCAGGTTCCTTCTGTTTTCTTTCTACAGACTTCAAATAGTCTTTATAATTTCTGCAATTAGTGGGAACTTTCAAATTAAAGATTACTCTCCTCATGAGAGAATACAGTAGCAAAATTGAATCCTGTCCCTCTGTTTGACTGGGCATTAACATTACAGCTCAAGCTCTGATTCTAATTCCTCTTGTGCATCTTTGTTCCAAAAACAGCTATACACCTCTTAGATTATTTTTAATATGCTTTGTTGTAATCTATTCTGGCATTTAATTCTCTTTGCCTGGTTTTGCAGTTTTAGGATGTTATTTTTTTTTCTTTCTTGCTGTTTTACATTCCTCCCTTCTGAAATTGTGGCTCATTTCAGTTTTTTCTGTGGCCAAAATTATTTCTTTAGCTATCACTCCACATTTTCTTACTGTAATCACTTGTGATTTCATAACTTGGTTTTTACATTTTCACCCTAGAATTTTATGTTTCCCATGAGTCTTCATTTCTTAAAATGCCTTTGCTCAGAGAATTACACCTTTTCTGTGAGACTATTGACATTTAATTTTCCAAACTCATAGACATTGTCCCTGAATAAGGGTATTATTCCCTTCCCTGTGTATTAAAATTTCTCTACTGATATGATCTTTTCCTTTCTTTCGTTCTTTTTTCTTTTTTTTTCAGAGAGAGTTTCACTATATCGTCCTCATTAGAGTATGGTGGCGTCACACTGCTCATAGCAATGTCCAACTCTTGGGCTTAAGTGATTCTCTTGCCTCAGCCTCCCAAGTAGCTGGGACTACAGGCGCTTGCCACAATGCCCAGCTATGTTTTTTTGTCGTTGTTGCAGTTATCTTTGTTGCTTAGCTGGCCCGGGCTGGGTTCCAACCAACCAGCCTGGTTGTATGGGCTGGCTCCGTAACCACTGTGCGATGGGTGCCGTGCCCGCTTTTTTTTTTTTTTTGAAGTCCATCTTCCCTTGACTTCAACTTAGTTCTTTTTGGTCAAAATATTCACATGAAAATTGATTTCTTCATCAATATTTGTAAGTTGAGGTGAATAATAATAAAAATGTTATACATTGTTCCTTTTGTGTGATGGATGTTTTAGACATTTAATAGAGAGGGTACCAAAATATACACATTTTAAGAGATGTTATCTATGTATTAATCTTCGAATTTACATTGAATGTACCATTACTGGTCAAGCGTACACAGATATCTTACACACATCCATTTTACCTGCAATTTGTACACTTTTTGTGAATGATCAGTTTTACTTCCAGCAAGATATCTTAAGATGTGCATACATTTTTTGGCACCCCCAGTATTTACACATTCTTTCTACACTACCCACAAAACTCTAAGAAATAGGCACCCTAGTTATTCATCGTTCAGTCAACTAAGGCTTTGCAAATTTAAATAATTTACCTCAGTTTGGAACCAACTAAATGATCTTGCTACAGATCTGAATGAGGTAGGCTGTCTTTAGAGTCCACATCCTTATGTCCTCTTAAAGAAATTCTGTTTTTTCTTGGTACTCTTTATTTTTAATAGAATAAAATGATGAGCATTTAAAGCCTCTCATAACCCTTTTCTTTCTTTTCTTTTCCAGTTTGTAAGTTTGGGAAATATTGCCCATATTCTTATTCTTTTCCCACCTTACTGTTGTGTGAATGTGGTTTTTACATGTGTCATTTTTAATTTTCAATATTCCCAAATGCTGCACATTAAATATTGACATCCATGTTATTACTTTGACATTAGTATTCTTATAGAAATTGCTTATGTAGGAGTAATCATATAATGGATTTTGAGACCTGATTCTAAAATTCTATCTCATAAAAACTCCCATTGAGTTTTTGAGACCTGATTCTAAAATTCTATCTCATAAAAACTCCCATATATAGCAGGAAAATATTTTTAATTATTGATATCTGTCAAATTTGTTATTGTATTTTGGTTTATTTTCTCTTAAATAGCTGTATACATAGTATGAATGACATCATTAGTAAATATTCATAGTGTCCTGGTTAATTAAGACTATTCTAATGGGTAGCACCCACTTTAGCTCTAATATTGTTTCTAGACACAATACTAGAGCTACAGTATTATCTAAGTAATACTAGAGCTAAATTAATAGTTTCTAGGTTATTTGATATTAGTTTCCAAGGGGGGTACTTCTGAGGTGACCATTATGATATTCAGCAATGAGGCATGTAGTACTTTTTATAGGAGGAGTTCACAAACTTAATTGTCAGACCTCATATACATAATATATATATATATATATATATATTAAACCATACATGTACACTTCTACATCTCTCTCTCTCTACACATACATCCACACATCCACATATGTGCATAACTATCTTCTATCTAAAACATGAGTTCTTACTGATAAGACCAAGTCTAATCCATGTTTGAAGTCTACGCATAGCCATATCTATCTCCATATCTGTGTCTATATCTATACTAACACTAGTGGATTTACTATAGCCTACCCCTTTATTTGCAGATTCTTTCTTCACAAGTGAATATATTATATATGATAATCCTCCTGTAAGAAACCCACTTTCCTAATAAACCATAATGTTTTCAAATAGTTACCATTGGTTTTAACCTTGCAGTATATAGTCAAAACACTATTTTCTAAAGTTACTTAGGTTAGCTTCTTTCTCCCTACTCCCTTCATTGTGGTTATATGACTGATTTGTGACACAATTATATTAGTTTGTCTCTGCATTCCATCTCAAGTTTATCCCCATCCTGAGGGCTTTAAAAAAAGTTACATACACTAAAATTTCACTTTTTGATGTCTAGTCCTGTGGGTCTGACAGATACCAGAAAGGGTGTCCCAACAAATAGTTACTTATAGCATGATTCCATTACCACTCAAATTACATCATGGTAACCGTGACTCTTACTTCCACCCTGAAACCCCTAGACCCTGGCAATCACAGATCTTTCTTCTTTCTCTCCTGTTTTACCATTTCAAGAACATCACATAAATATAATCACACAACTCTGAAAAATTCTAGGCCACATTTCTCCAAATGGTTCTTTGGTTCTTCTTCTCAGATTCCAGTTACTCATGTTAGACTATTTAATACTGCTCAACAAGTCTTGGTTACTCTTTCTTTACATTTCTTTTCTTTTCTTCCTAATCTTTGTGTTTCTGCTTGGGTAATTTTCATTGATTTATCTTCAAGTTCATTCTTTCTTTTCTCAATTGTATTGAGTCTACTGATGTAACCCATTAAAGGTACTCTACATTTCTAGCATTTCTACCTATATACATTTTTCCCATACTTCCTATATCTTGGCTAATATTACTCATCTTATTTTACAGGTTTTCTACTTTTCCACTAGAGCCTTTAATATATAGTTTATAGTTATTTTAAACCACATATCAGGTGGGGTTATGCTATATTTGAATCTTGTTCTGATGGCTGTTTTGTTTGTTGTTTGATGGCTGTTCTTTTTTGTTTTTGTATATTTTTAGCATATGCTCTTTTTTCTCCTCATACCCAAACATCTTTTGCAGGACAGTGGAGACCAAAGTAGGCAGTTTTTAATGCCTAAAAATGGAATTAAATGGTCTTCATTTTGCTATACCTTAAGTGTAGGTCATTGAATTAGAAATGCTGTGTTTGAGATTTTTAATGACATGTGGTTATAATCGTTTGCCAGAGAGTTACTTTCCTAACATCTGCTTCACCATCAGCTTTAGGAGCTACATCTCCAAGGGTATTTCTTTCCCTTTTTCTTACTCTTCTTTCCCTTTCTCAGCAGTTTTCCACAGTTACTTGTTAGTTAACCCTTGCTATCTTGGAGGGTGTTGGCAGATTTAATAGGCACAGGTCAATAGAGACCTGGGGACTGTTCAGTTCACCCATTCCTCTCCATAATATTCTTTTGAGTGACCAAATGTTCCTACATGTTCCTTCCACGCTCATCCCCCACATCATCTCAGCTGCAACATGTTTTCCTAATAATCATGAGAGTAATGCTATTTTTGTCCTTGCCCCCATAGATAAAAGGTTTTGTTCCATAGAAGAATTAAAGAGAAATGTCTGAGAGCAATTCGTGCTCTTTTTAGAGTGGCTGTTCAACCTTTCCCTTGGGTCTGTACCACTAGAGACACTGTATTATAATGTTCTTCAACCATTTCTAGAGGATCCAGTGGGTTTGTGGAGAAAAACTCTGAAAAGCGTTCAATATCTCCCATATAGTGTGACTCCCAGAGGCTCACACTCTCTTGCTGGTGAATTCATGATCCATTGATATTACTGGCTGTTGTACTATTCTATTTAATAGCATAAGTTCCTTTTACATCTAATTTAACATTTCTAAATTAAATAAATAAGATTGGTGAGAACTCAGTGATATTTTAGTGTGTAAGTGCACAGTTAGGTCTCGTTTTTAACTTTTATCCTGTCTAAGTTTATATTAGAAAAATTTTTAGCTTGCCTTTGATAAGTCAATTCTTCAATCACTTTGCATTTGGCACAAGAAGATTATTTCACAAAATTATAAGTTTTGGCTGCTGCCTTTAATTTCCTGAGTTGTCTGTCAAGAGCAGCATGATGGAAAGACAAACACACAAAAAGACAAATAAGCATTATATGTAGAGATTGAAAATTTGAATTCTAGCTTCGTGTATATTTCCAATGAACTATGGATCTCTGAAAAAGCTATTTGATATTTCCTATTTAATTTCTACATTATTTATTAAACTTGCCAAAATACATTATCACATTATTGGTTGTCACTGGAAAGCTGACACAATTTAAAAGATTATAGAGCTCTAAAGCCTTGTGTCAATCAAAGGTAGGGTTTTTTTTTTTTCCACACAGAGTATTATATTTCTTGGGAGACATGTGATAATCTGATTCATACCTGACTCAGAGTGAGAGGACTATACACATATTTTTATATAATTTCAGCTTAAAATACCATTGCTTTTCCATCCAACTATAGTAATTAGCATGACCACATGAATGAGTACAAAAAATTAGTGAACAACTTGCTATTACAAACTTAATCCTTTTTCTGGGAAGTTCATTCCATAGCGCCAGGTCCTTGGCATTCTAGGCCATAAACATTCATGTTCAATCTTTCTCAATCTATAGCCAGTTAGCTATAAGTGAAAGCAATTGGGAGAAAGCTATTGTGCAGTTATATCCATTGAGTCACCTTTCTTTAAAAGTCAATTGTGGTGGGTGGTGCACATTGCCTGACCGGAAAGTTCTATTTACAATTGATGTCAAGATTCTTCTTTTCATTCATATTATAGCTGAACATCTCAAAATCTGAGATTCTGTGCTAGTACAATTGTGTCCTTACCACAATATTTACAAGGAAGTTGCTGTATGCTAGATTCTTGTGCGTTCTTCATGTCCTCATATTGTCATCCTATCTACAACAAAACTAGCACAAAACTATAGTCAGGACCTTTCCACAAACTTCTTTTGTTGTTGTTGTATTTCTATATTTGTGAGTTTCCCAACCCCAACTATTACATTTTATTTCCATTCATTTCCCAAGACATAAAAACAGATTTATGTAGGCACTTTTCTTTTTTTTTATAATTTTAAATTATGTATTTGAGATATTTAATGGCATGCGAAAAGGCTCAAGTTAATGAAGTAAATACAAAAACAAGAGATAAAACTGTGTTTGTGTTATATTCCTGATTATGTAAGAATATGCATGATAAAATAAGAGAGAATGAGAGTTAAAAAGAAAAAGAGCTACCTTCTCAGGAGGAACTACTCCTAAAATAGAACTCAAATAGTGTACATCTGTGAAATAATTTTAATTATTCCTTTATCCCTTTCTTGACACCCTTGTATCCTTTTGTTATGACCACTGTAATAATCACCTAATTGATCTTACTCATGATGTTACAAGATACCACAAAGCTAAGTAGATTTTTCTAATGAATGAGTCTTATTATGTTATTTTCCTACTTTAAATTCTTCAGTATTTTCTCATTTCCTCTGGGATAAATTCCAAATTCATTTCTGTGATACCTTGACTCATTAATTTAATTTGAGGAAGGTGACAATTTATAATGCTAGGCACTCTTCTAGCTCTGGGGCTGTAGCAGTGAACAAAGCATGAATCTGACCTCCATCCATGCCTCTAAACTTTGTATTCCTAAAGCCCTCTTCCCAGGAGCGTTGAAACCTCAAGGAAGTAACATGGTCTACAAACTTCCGTGGTTTGCTACTTCTTCCTCCTGTAATATTTTTCTCACTGCTCAGTCCCATGTACCTGCCCATCCTCTGATTATCTTCTAAAACTCTGATTAACTACATCTCCTCCAGAAAGTCAAGAAAAGCTAATATGTTGAAAAACAAGTGGTAGAATAACCATGAGTCTTTCAGGATAGTAGAATAGAGAACTCTTGTTTTCTGGAATTCCAAAGTATTTTATACTTTCCTCTATTTTGGCATCTTGTTGTAGAAAAAATCTATATTCCAAAAAGTCAGCAAAATAAAGTTTATTTGACATGAAAACTTTCAATAATGGTGGGAAAAATCAGAATCACAGTATGTCTTAATTGCCAGAGGGCTGTTTCTCTTATTACCAAGAAAAGCTTCCCTAAGGGTGAAAAAAGTCAAGTATGCATTATGCACAGAGTACAGAACACTTCTGAGATCCTTGCAAGTTTACCCACAACTGAGCATATGCACATTGATAAAAATTATGTAATATCATCTTACATGAAATATTGAGCACTGAGTATGCACTCTTGTAATGTTAATATGTGACATTATTGTGTACCTGCATATCTACTATAATGTTATTTTGTGAGTTCAGATGACTGATCCCAATTAGACTTATGCCCTTGTAGTGGATCTCACATATCTTCTTTGTGCACTTCCACTCCATACACACCTGGAATATTTGATTGATCTTATATGTTCACACATAAATCTATCTTCTACTCTTAAATTACTGGCTTCCTTTAGGTAGGGACAAAATCGTATTATTCTGTGTAATCATGACACTTGGCACAGAGTCTAAAAAAATCGTGAAGCTTGATAATATGTGTTAAATAAATGAATTAATATTTATTTGTTAATATGTGCACTTATTGAGTGCTCCTTACATATTAGGCTTTATATTACATGCTGGAAATACATCAGTAAACGAAATTAAAGATCCTTCCCTCAAGGATCTTATACTTTGGTGTTCATAGTTTATAAAGACGAGGTTGGAAATTTGCACAACAAAATCTTCACTATGGCTATTATTTTAGTATTTTGTGGACTGCCCTATGGACATCATGAGAAACATTTATGTTTTTATTTCTTCAGTCTGGGCTTTTTTTTGTTTTGTTTATTCTTTACATTCTGCTCCATTGTGATTTGCCTTTTGGTATTTTCTTAATAAGGAAACCTCTTGGTCCTTCACAAGAAGGGTTACTCAGTGCCACTGGGTACAGCATGCAATTTTTCACGTTCACATAGACTCTGAAGTGATTGGCACCCTAAAGTTGTACAAGTCAGCATCCCAGCTCACAAAACTGGCTGGCTATCAGAGTCACGGGTGGTGTTTAAAAAATACAGATTTTGAGGCTCCATCCCCTAAGAATCTTACTATTAAAAATCTAGAATAAAATGTGGCATGTGCTGTGTGTTAAAGCCTACCCTTTTCTCTCTTCAGCTTCTTTTTACTCCACTCCCTCATCCCTCACCTTGTGACTCTGATGATCTGCTGTGTGTGAAGACCTCTTCTCTGAGTCACTGATGATTGGCAAAATGGAGACTTTTTTGAAAAATCACTGCAGCAATTCTGGTTACATTCTGTAATGCTCACTTTGATATTTCAAGCCTTAGCTTCCCCTAATATAAATTAAAAATTAGCTTTACACTCCATACATTCACCCAAAATAGGAATACTCAGAGTCATCTTTTAAATACTTTTGTGTCCCAATCTCCGTATTTAGTCACCAAGCAATTGGATTTTGCCACTATCATGAATTTCAAATTTCTCCTTTCATCTTATTTCTCATAGCCACTGCCCCAGTTAATTCTGAATCATGTCCCTCCAGAACTCTTTTAATTATCTCTTAACAATGCTTTCTGCTCTAGTCCCCTGGCCTTCTTCTAAGCCAGTTCCTATATTTCCTCATGAGTGATTTATCTGAAAAACAAACCTGACCACTACCCCAAACTTAAAAATATTAAATGGCTCCCTATGGTCCATAGAATTAAGTCTAAACTCCTTGATATGAAGTTTAAGGTCATCTTCAATCCAGGTTAAATGTATTTTTCTGTTAACATTCTAGAAATTATATTTACTCTGTCCACTACAAGTTACTAGTTATGCCCTAAACATATCGTACATGCTCCTCATTCTTTGTTGATGTTATTTTCTCTGCCTGAATGCTACCTTCTCTTTTACTTGGTCTTCTTATCCATCAAGGGACAACTAAAATATTACTTCCACTTCAGTGCTCATATGTGCTTTTTCTCAGTTTTGTTTATTTATGGGGGGGTAGAATTTGATTTCATGGGTAAATATATCAGCAAGCTGAAAAAATAGGATGTCATCCACTTATATTCTCCCACAACAAGGATTATACACTCATCTACAGATAAATTTCTCTTTGTGGAAGCCTTTGTATTGAGGTAGGAGCTAATAAAACCCTGATAGACCCCAAGACCTAGAAGCATCACTCTGAGAGTGCAGATCAGCACACAGGTAGCAGACCCACGAATATTTCTTTTGGAAGTGTACTATTAACTCTGCTCTGCAAATGGTGTGGATATAATCTCATTTGGCCTTCAGTATACAACCAAAACCACCTGCCAAGGGGATTCACCCATACCAGTCCTTTGACAGAAAGCCCCATCAATGTGCAGAAACCAGTTTTAGCACTGAACCTGAAAGGTGCCCTGTTACATGACTATAGCCCCTCTCAGCTATGGTCTTAGCTTAGTGTTCTTGGCACAGTGACCCAGAAGAAGAATTACTCCTCTGAGCCACTGGTACAGGTTTGCGAGCCTCTGTACTATACCCGATTCTGAAAGAGTTCTCTCTTGGTTCTAGCTCTCTGCTATGACCCAGGAGTTTCTCCATTCATGTATAGAATAGCTGGGAGATTTGTAAGAATCATGAACAAAATGCACAGAGCTAAAGCACCATGATCCCTGATTTCGAAATATACTAAAAAGCAATAATAATTACAACATGGTAATGGCATAAAAATAGACACAACTACCAATGGAACAAAATGCAGAGTCCAGAAAGGAACACATGCATCTACGGTCAGCTGATTATCAACAAAAGTGCCAAGAATGTACAATGAGGAAAGGATAGTCTCTTCAATGAATGATGCTAGGAAAACTGCATATTCATATACAAAAGAATAAAATTCAACCCTTTTCTCTTACCACATACAATAAACAACTCAAAATGCAATAAAGAGTTATACAAAAGAACTGCAACTGTAAAATAACTAGAAGAAACATGGGGGAACCACATGACATTGGTCTGGGCAATAACGTTTCTAAAATTTGACACCAAAATCTCAGACAACAATAGTAAAAATAAATAAATGGGTTACATAGAAATGAAAAGTTTCTTCACTTCAAAAAAAAATTAGCAGGGTAAAAAGACAACCTACATATTGGGTGCTAACATTTACAAACTATATGTGTGGTAAGAGATTAATACTCAAAATATACAAAAAACTATAACAACTCTATAAAGCACATAATCTAATTAAGAGAAGGATGAGGGACCTGAACAGACATATCTCCAAAGAAGACAGCTGAATGGTTAACAGAGTCAAGAGAAAAATGTTCATATCATTAATAATTAGGGAAATGCAAATTAGAACCAGAGTGAGATATCCTTTCTCACTCTGTTAGAATTGCTATTATCAAAAAGACAAAAAATAACAAGTGTAGGTGAGGGTTTGCAGAAAAGGAAACCTTTTCTTGCATCCAGTTAGTGGGAATATAATTTGGTATCCCCATAATGGATAACAGTATAGAGGTGCTTCAAAAAAAAAAAACAAAACAAATAATAGAATTAATATACATAGTCCAGCAATTAAGTTCACAAACTTGCCACCATCTGCTTACATTGGCAGCACTATATAAACGACTTAATGAAGTTTCCCAAACTTGGTATATCAGGGTCTCATAACCTTGGTATATTGTGGTAGTGTCTTGTTAAGTGGCATTCATTATTTTTGTCTATTTTCATGAGACATATATGAAGACAGTTTTGATGGTCATTCAAAGAAAAAAAGAGTTGCAAAACTGCTCTAAAGGGTGGACTAGATCCTGGTATTGGTGCATAGCTTCCCAAGGAGAGTACTTTAAAGGTGACTCTAATGATATTCAACAAGGTATAAAAAGTAGCACTTTTTAAAGGATGAATTCATTAACTTAATTATCTATCTTGTATAATCCAGAAACCCCACTTCTGGGTATTTACCCGAAAGATTTAAAATCAGTATGTCAATAGATGTCTGTACTTCTATTTTCACTGTAACCCTTTTCACAGCCATATTATGGAATCAACCGAAGTGTTCTTCAAAGGGTAAATGGATAAACAAAATGTAATGTTCAGTGTTATAAAAGCCTTATTCAGCCTTATAAAAGAAAGAAATTCTGTCATTTGAGACAATGTAGATAGAATTAGAGAAGTTTGTGCTAAGTAAAATAAGACAAACACAGAAGGCAAACCACATTGTCCTCACTTATGTGGAATCCAAAGCATTGCAAGACACAGAAGCAGAATTAGAATGATGGTTCTTAGAGGCCAGGGGCTGAGGAAAACAGGGAGATGATAGTCAAAGGGTTCAAAGCCTCAGACAAGAGAAATAAGTTTGGTTCTTTTTAGATCAATTGCACAATGGGTGACTATAGGTAAGAATAAAGTTCTGTACATCTCTTCCCCCACCAAAAGGTATTTCTATTATTTTTTTTATTAAATCATAGCTCGTACATTAATGCATGTATGAGGTACAATGTGCTTGTTTTATATACAATTTGAAATGCTTACAACAAACTGGTTAACATAACCTTCACCACACTTTCTTAATTATTGTGTTATGACATTTATACTCTACACTTAGTACATTTGACATGTATGCTTATAAAATACACCATAAGTGTGGTCCAACCAGTTACCCTGCTACCACCCATCCTCCCTCTCCCCTCCCCTCCCCCTCCTCTTCATCCTTCATCTTGGGCTGTAGTTGGGTTATAGCTTTCATATGGAAGTGTGAAATAGAGGTGGCTAATATCTAATTTTTCTAAAAATTAATGTATAACTGTTTTGTTCCATTTTTTAATAAAAAATATAGGCCAAAACTTATATGTCATTTTTACTTCACTAGGGCCACCTCTATTTCACAGATGTACAAAACTGCCATTATCTATCTTTTTTTTCCTTTTCTTTTTTTTTTTTTATTAAATCATAGCTATGTACATTAATGCAATCAGGGGGTACAATGTGCTGGTTTCATATACAATCTGAAATATTTCCATCAAACTGTTTAACATAGCCTTCATGGCATTTTCTTAGTTATTGTGTTAAGATCTTTATTTTCTGCATTCAGTAAGCTTCACCTGTACCCTTCTAAGATGC
>CAUYON010060576.1:0-43256 GCA_963573935.1 Arctocebus calabarensis
TTAACGTGGTGAGAGTCCGAGGCCGGGCACGTTAACGTGGTGAGAGTCCGAGGCCGGGCACGTTAACGTGGTGAGAGTCCGAGGCCGGGCACACTAGCGTAGTGAGAGTCCTAGGCCGGGCACACTAGCGTAGTGAGAGTCCTAGGCCGGGCACACTAGCGTAGTGAGAGTCCGAGGCCGGGCACGTTAACGTGGTGAGAGTCCGAGGCCGGGCACACTAGCGTAGTGAGAGTCCTAGGCCGGGCTCGTTAACGTAGTGAGAGTCCTAGACCAGCCACATTAACTCATGCCTGTAATCCCAGCACTTTGGGAGGCAGAGGTGGGAGGATAGCTTGAGGCTAGGAGTTGGAGACCCGCTATTAAGGAGGCTGACACAGGAGGATCACTTGAGTCTAGGAATTTGAGGTTGCTGTGAGCTATAACGATGATGTTACTGCACTCCAGCCTAGGTGACACAGCAAGACCCTGTCTCAAAAAAATAACAAACAAGGGTGCCTGGTGGGAGGAGGGAAGGCATTTGGTGGGATCTCCCCTTATGTGCACAGTGTAAGGGTACACTTCAAAATAATGAAGAGTAAATTATAAATGTCCTACCACAAAAAATAAGTAAATGAGGTGATGGTTATGTTAATCACTTTGATTTAAGCATTCCACATTGTATATCAAATCATCACATTGTACCCCATAAATGTATGCACTTATGATTTATTTAAAAAAGAAAAAAACAACAAGATATAAGCAAACAAAAAACCCAAACAAGAAATACAAACTCATAAAATAAGAGTCCTAAGAAGGTCATTAGGAAAGTGTGATGATTTGGGGTAGGTGGTTAATATCCTGAAGAAAGAAAAGATAAAACCTCCCTGCCCCTCCCTCCCACTCCATTTCTCTCCTTCATCCTGGGCTGTAGTTGTGTTCTATCTTTCATAACAAAGTGTGAGTAAATGTAAGTAGGTCCTATCGCAAGGGTACAAGTCAAATCTGTCAAGTGTAGAACATAATGTCTTAACACAATAATCAAGTAAATGAGGCGAAAGCTATGTTGATTGGTTTGATGTAACCATGTGAGATTGTATAAAAAAACCAACACATTGTATACCACATATGCATAAATGTATTCATGTTCTATATGTATTTTACTTAATTAAAAAAATAATAAGAAAGAAGAAAGAAAAAACAATTTGAGGAGTATTCAAACTACCAAACTTCCTCACATGTTAGGGGCAGCTAGATTTGATACATACAATTATTTTTTCCTTCCTTTTCACCTACAGCGACTCTCCAGAGAGACCGAATCTTCAAACATTTTACCAGGAAGCGCCAAAGGGCCATGCGAAGACGAGTCCACCAGATCAACGGACACAAGTTCATGGCCACATACCTGAGGCAGCCCACCTACTGCTCCCACTGCAGAGAATTCATCTGGTAAGAGGGGCTTCCCATCTCTGTCCTGGGGCTGCCTCTGCTCAGGCCTCCCTCGGGAGAAAGCCCTGCACTAAGAATTATTTTAGGGGGGGCGCCTGTGGCTCAGAGGAGTAGAGCGCTGGCCCCATATACCAGAGATGGTGGGTTCAAAGATAGAATTATTTTAGTACATTTTTTTCTTCCCCTCTTCTTTTCAGTATCTTGACCCATTAATTTTAATCCCTGGGTTACCTAAAAGAAAATCTAAATGATTTGAGTTTTACTTTTTTTTTACTGATTTATATTTGAGACAGAGTCTCACTTGGTCACCCTCGGTGGAGTGCGATGGCATCACAGCTCACAGCAGCCTCCAACTTTTAGGCTCAAGTGATTCTCTTGCCTCAGCCCCCTGTGTGGTGGGGACTACAGGCTTCCCTCCCAACACCTGGCTATTTTTAGAGACACGGTTTTGCTCTGGCTCAGGCTGGTTTTGAAATGTGCCTGGCCCAGATCCAAGTTTTAGACTTTCTTTATTCAATCATTTTGGTGCTGGTACTAATGAATCATGAACTGATTTTAAAGAGTAACAGTAGGGTGTAGCATCTCACACCTGTATTCCTAGCACTCTGGGAGGCTGGGACAGGTAGATTGCTTGAGCTCTGGAGTTTGAGACTAACCTAAGCAAGAGTGAGACCCCATCTCTACTAAAAATAGAAAAACTAGTCAGGTGTAGTGGTGGGTGCCTATAGCCCTAGTTACTTGGTCGGCTCAGGCAAGAGGATCATTTGAGCACAAGAGTTTGAGGTTTGCCATAGCGCATTACCAAGGGTGACAAAGTGATACTCTGGCTCAAGAAGTAAATAAATAAATAAAAAGCATAACATAACTCAGAAAAAGAAGTGAATCTGCAAATAAACATTTAGTCAATAAGTTGGGTAATCAAACCCTGAAGAAGAGAGAAAAATCAGCAGTATTATTTTAAGAAGGCATGAATCACCGGATAACTTGTGGAAATTAGTTGCTGCAAGAAACTAAACATGTAAAAGTCTTCAGTCTCCTGGTGTGTAGCCGAAGGTAGCGGCCTTTAGTGATCATCTGCTATAATCCCTGGCAATTAGGAGCTACGGTAATTAAAAGTTGAGAAATTCTAGAGAATGTCAGTTGTACTACACATACAACTGAAGTTTTTCAGTTTCAATGTCAAATCTAAAATGTGAAATAAATTTAAGCATTAACTTCGATTCAAAGCAACAGTAAGCATATTTGTTTAGAAAGAAAAGAAATACCTTCTCATGCATGGGCTTACACGCACATACACACCCATCGTAGAGGGAGGAAATATGGCTTAATAGCACAAGAGGAGATCTATGTTTTTGTTGCAAACTTTCACCATTTTGTTTACGGACGGCACGAGCCCTGGGTTCAGAGTAGCTTCTGAGTATTGATCAATTACTTTTTGTTTTCTGTGCTCACTTTGGGTTTTATACGTTTTAGCAGTCAGAACCTAGTGTAATGTTTCTTGCATTTTTAATTAAGAAGAGAGACTCGAGGCCCTAAACTAGCTGTTATGAAGCTGAAAAATATGTATCGTCATATTTATAGTCTTTCAGAAAACAATCCTGTTTTTTTTTTTTTTAGTTGAAAAAATTAGCATCTTGGAGGCTGACTTCCCTCTTTGCAGGGCCCTGCACTTTGTAGTGGCCCTGTCGCCCCTCCATCTGCTGGGGTGCCTGGCTGTTGCATTTCAGTTCACGTCACACCGTTCTGCTTCCTTTTATGGGGCCAGCCTGGCCCCTGTGGGCATCTGTAGTGACAACCTCTGGCCTCAGCTGACACTCCTAATGGAAACTCATTTGATGATTTCACTAAATTTTTCCCAGCAAAGAAACAGCCCCACCCAGCCAGCTTGAACCTTGATACAGACACTCCCTCTCTCTCACTTAAAATATTGATGTATGTGTCATGTACAGTGGAACCTCTGTAATTTGACCACCAAAGGGACCGTACGAACTGATCAACACACACAGGTGGTCAGCATCAGGAACGAGGCCTACTGTACTGACATGTATATGTGGTGCTTGTCCGGTCTGGGAAAATTAGGTCAGCTTCAGGAGGTGGTCAGTGCAGGGAGGTGGTCAGCTATGGAGGTTCCTCTGTCTCAACAGTGGTTCTGAATATGGACACCGGCGTACAATCTTATCACCTATGTGACTGAGCTGTTTTATATAACCTGTCAGTGCCTCCTTGTTTGCCGAATAAAAACAACTTTGACTTACATAATAAACTTCTATATGCATTTTAAGTGCCAAGCATTATTGTAAACATTTTACATGATTGGCTTTGTAAAACCTTCACGAAACCTTTGTGAAGCAGGCGCTGTCACCCTTATGCCCTTTTATAGAGGAGGTAACTATAGCTCAAAGCAGTAAGCCTCCAGGTCAGAGTCTGTGCCCTTAACCGTGTCACCACGCGCAGCCTCCCTAGTGAGATAGTGCCGGTCAGCCGCTTGGCCCGGTGCCTGGCCCATCACACTGACCTTGTTAGTGTGCTCGTTGTTAATGAGAATGAGCATACTGTTATGTTACTATCACCCGTAGAATGTGTGTGGGAGGCACGGAGGGGGGAGCTGTGGGGCCCCACTCTGGACTCTGCGGGGGCTGTGGGTCCAGGGGGTGCATGGTCTCACCCGAGTCCTTCCCTTTGCGCCTGGATCTGTTGGGCTTCTGCACGTCTCTGAAACTGACGCCCAGCGATGCGTGCAGATGAGAGCTGATTTCCACTGCGGACTTAGGGCGTTGCACTCCAGGTAGACGTGATGGGAGTCAGCAGGAGCAAGCTCACCTGTCGGATGGTTTTCTTTGTGTCTCGTGGTCACGAGCTCGGGCTTGGAAAGCACCTTGTCTATGCTTCTCACCTGAAATTGTGTCTTTCATGCAGGTGGGGGGCGGGGGAGAGCGCTATTTCCCTGAAGGACTGTGGGGGCGCTATTGCTGAACTACTTGACTGATGGGTCTTTTCTCTTGTCTTCAACAGGGGAGTATTTGGGAAACAGGGTTACCAATGCCAAGGTAAGAAAGCCTTTTTATTTTCTTTATTAAATCATAACTGTGTACATTAATGCATTTATGGGGTACAATGTACTGATTTGATACACAATGTGAAATGCTTACATCAAACCCACTAACACATCCATCACCTCGCTTACTTAGTTGGGGGGACCCCACCTGATGTGCATAATGCATAATACATTTCAAAATTATGAAGAAAAGAATATAATTGTCTTACCACATGAAAGCCTTTTTAAAACCTTGTTTAATTTTGTTCCTGTGTTTTAAGAAATGGTCATACCAAGAGAAAACAGGATACATTTCATTGCCAGTGCAGGAAATAACTCCGCAGGTTAGAGGGGAACCCCATATAGTTAAAATTCTTTATTTTGGTTAGATCCTAGCTCTGCAGTGTAACAGGGGTGTTTTTATTTCTAAAGCCACAGCACCTCGTAAAATTTCATTGTTTAAGGTTTTGTCTGTGCAGTAACATGAAGGTACTGAAAAGCAATGTCCTGTTGTGAACATACCCTTGAACACTGATGGTAAATCTTTGTGGTTTACAATCCCATTGTCAGCAAGAGCGAAAGGAGAAAACAGAAGGCTGTTTTCTCTACTGCTAGAGGAATAGAAGGAATTATCCAAGTTTTATTTTTTAATTTTCTGATTTGAAAGACAAAAGTAAGAAATCTACAAAGTTAAGCTACTAATGAGCTTATGTTTTTACATGTTAAATTGATCATAATTTTCATTATCCTAAAACAAAACCCCTTTACTGGTGTTCTGGCAGGACCAGAATGAAATGCAATGGAGGGCGGTGCCTGTGGCCCAAAGGAGTAGGGCACTGGCCCCATATGCTGGAGGTGGCAGGTGCAAACCCAGCCAAAAACTGCAAAAACTGAAAAAAAAAAAAAAATACAATGGAAAGAGTAAAAGAAGCCCCCTTTCTTGGGTGTTTTAGATGGACTGGGCCGGGCTTACTTTTACTAGGATCCCATTACCACTGTCTTGAGCATTGCCATACTCTATAAACCCAGTACCTATCTTATTAATTTTCCCTCCTAGACAACTGATAAAATAGCACAACATATCCTAGTGGGGTAGGGTACATGTGAGTAAGGAGATCTCACCTTCTCTTTCTGAGGAAGAAGAACTGAATAAGACATATTCTTGGATCTAATTTAGACTTTAATAGGTATGAACAATTCCACTGAGTTCTCAAAGTTAGAAAACAATGAATATATAATCAATAGCATAACAATAATTGACCTGTATGGTATTGATCTCAGCCCCAGATGAGAGGGTGGTCCGTAGGGCAGGAGCAATGTCACTTTTTGGCCTGGGCCTCTGCAGCCCAGGGACGTGCCCTGCCATACTCACTCCATCCCATTTTATGAGCATCAACATACCTTGAGATACTCTGGAACGGTGAGGTTATAGTTTCGAGTTTAAAATAGTGATTTACGATATATCTCTGTTATTTTATTTCTGTTCCTTTTTGGCCTGTACCACCAGAGTGTTTGATGGCCTGATTTTCAGTTAGTCACCTGTTATTTAAAGAGCAGGCAAGACTATTAGCCAGGAGTAGAAAGACGGTCGTTGTTGACACCTTGCTAAAGGATGTAAGCCTAACGCCTGGTCGGAGAGAGGTACGCCTCACTAACACCGGCTGAAAGCGAATTAGAGCAGGTATTTCAGACAAAGCAGACTTCAGCAAAAGGAAAATTATCAGAGATAAAGAAGGACATTGGGACATCTCCCAAGAAGATATAACAATCCTTAATGTGGCTGGGTTCAGAGGCTCACGCCTGTAATCCTCAAACTCTGGGAGGCTGAGGTGGGAGGATTGCTTGAGTCAGGAGTTTGAGACCAGCCTGAGCAAGACTGAGACCCTGTCTCTACTAAAAATAAAAAAACTTGCCAGGCGTGGTAGTGGACATCTGTAGTCCCAGCTGCTTGGGAGGAGTAAGAGGATGAAGAGAATTGCTTGAGCCCAAGAGTTCAAGGTTGCTGTGAGCTGTGACACTATGGCACTCTACTCAGGGTGACTGAGACTCTGTCTCAAAGAAAAAAAGTCCTGAGCACATATGTACCTAACAAGCATCAGAGTAGGTGAGACAAATTGATCACACTGCAAAGAAAAATAGACAAACTCACTCTTTTTTTTTGAGACAGAGTCTCACTTTGTCACCCTTGTTAAGAGTGCTATGGCATCATAGCCTCGAACTCTTGGGCTCAAGCAGTTCTCTTGCCTCAGTCTCCCAAGTAGCTGGGATTACAGGTGTCCACCACAAAGCCTGGCTATATTTTTTACAGACAGGTCTCACTCTGGCTCAGGCTGGTCTTGAACCTGTGAGTTCAGACAATCTACCTGTCTCGGCCTCCCAGAGTACTAGGATTACAGATGTGAGCCACACACCTGACCTACAAACTCACTCTTTTAGCTGGAGACTTCAGTGTCTCTGTGATTAATAAATCCACTAGGCCAAGAAGCAGCAGGGATGTAGTTGACCTAAGTGGCATTATCACAACTAGGTCAGATTGACACTATAGATTATTCCGTCCAACAAGAGCAGATCACACATTTTTCTCAAGTTCATGAGGAATGTTTACCAACATAGACCACTTTCTGGGCCATGAAACCTATCTTAACAAATTTGAAAGAACAGAAATCATAAAAGGTATTTTCTTAGGCCACAATGGAATTAAACTGGAAATCAGTTTAATAGATAGTTAGATGATCTCCATATATTTGGAGATTAAAAAACACATTTTAAGTAAATACTTGGGTCAAAGAGAAAGACTCAAGAGAATATGACAATTAATTAATGCTGGGTGGATATAAAAATATGTAGGATGTAGCAAAGCAGTACTCAGATGGAAATGTATGGCATTATATTTATATATAAGGAAAGAAGAAAGATCCAAAATCAATTGATAAGCCCCTAGCTGGGCTAACTGAAAAAAACCTTTTTGCCTCAAAACATAAGGTCTTTCTGTGCAGAAGTATTTGGTTCTCCTGAGAATTCAATCTGATGAAAGCTAGATTAGTTTTGAGGTATCACGCTATTTGCTGTCCTGTCACCTGTCTTTATATTCTTAATCCTAAAACCTCCCACGTGTCTTAAATGATCTTAAAATGATGTATATTTCCATACTTCTTCATGGCACGTGTTTATCCTTTAATGACAAAATCAACTATTACCTGCACTATGTCGTTTATCTAGATGAAAATGAAAAAAAAATAAGTTATTCTTTTTTTTATTAAATCATAGCTGTGTACATTAGTGCAATCAAGGGGTACAATGTGCTGGCTTCATATACAATCTGAAATGTTTTCATCAAACTGATTAACATAGCCTTCCTGGCATTTTCTCAGTTATTGTATGGAGACATTTGTATTCTGCATTTTGTAAGTTTTGCCTGTACCCTTCTAAGATGCACCGTAGGTGTGATCCCACCAATTACCCTCCCTCCACCCATCCTCCCCCCTCCCCTCTCCTCCCCTCCCCTCCCCTCCCCTACCCTCCCTTTCTCCTTTCCCTGTATTCCTATGCTATAATTGGGTTTTAGCCTTCATATGAAACCTATAAATTAGCTTCATATTAGGGCTGAGTAGGGAAGGCTATTTTTTTTGTTGCAGTTTACTTCGTTGTTTAGCTGGCCAGGGCTGGGTTCGAACCCGCCAGCCTGTGTGTATATGGCTGGCGCCCTATCCACTGAGCTACAGGAGCTGCCCACTAACGTGATTTTTAAAAAGAAAAATGGCATAAATATAAAAATAGGAAATATAAAAGGAGGAAATTATTAAAACAATATTTTTTAAAATCATGAGATTTCTTTAGGACCTACATGCAAATAAATTGGAAAAGCTAGAAAAAATGGTCATTTTCCAAGGAAATACAGATTGTCAAATTTTACTATACTGACACAGAATGCTTAAACTGACTAGTTTTCTTAGAAAAAAATGGAGAAAATTATCAAAAAATTACTCCACAAAAGAGCACCAGGTAATAGATGAGTTTAAAAACATGTAACTAGATGCTCTAAAAACTTATATATGTTTAAGGGCATTGAGGAGAAAGTAAAATATTGACCCTTAGACTTCATAAAGACAACACACAAAAAAAACTACAATCTAATACCACTAAAGAAAAATAATGCAAATGTACTAAGTTAAAATTAACGACTAAACAGAATCCAATACTCTTTAAGAATAAAATATACTCTGACCAACTGGGGTTTATTCTTGAAATTTAATGTTAATTCAATATTAGGAAATCTATCAATATAATACACCATATAAAAGTTTTAAGAGGAGAAAAAATGAGATGATCTCTATATATACTTTAAAAGCCTTCAGTAATATTCAATATTTTTTTCTAATTTCTATTAAGAACACAAAGTATAACACAATTTCTTAACATGACAAATATGTAAACTTTATTCTTAAGGCCAACATCATAATTCATGCCAATATTAATGACCTTTTAAGTAAGCTCAAGAAAAGGCAAGAATGCTTACTAGTTTTATTATTATTTAACATTATAATAAAGATATCACTTAATGCAACTGGATAAAAGACATCACCAGTCATATAAATTTGGAAAGAAGTAAAATATCTCTAAGAGAATACTAGAGAATCAATGAAAATAAAAATAATCCAATTAATAAAAGAACTCAGTAAGCTATGAAGTTATAAAATTAACATACAAAAGACAATAGCTTTCCTAGCCACAAACTATAATCAGCCAGATGACATATGGTAAAGAGAACCTCATTTTCAATAGCAAGAAAGAAGATTAAATACTTAGAAATAAACTTCACAAAAACTTGCCATGCCATCAAGAAGATTTTTTAAAACCCGTTTGTGTTTGAAGACACAAAATTAGACTTGAATAGAAGGAAAGGCATGCCCTATTCTTGGATAGGACAACTCAGCATCATAAAGATGTCAACTTAACATAGCCCTAATAAAAATATCAACAAGCTTTTTTATAGAACTAGACAAGTTGATGCTAAAGTTCTTAAGGAGAAACAAGCTTGTAGGAATAACCATGAATACACAAAGAAATTAAAGCTACTAAGGCAGACTAGTTCCACAGACATTAAACCACTCTATTAAAACAGGGTGCTGCTGTCACAAGATTTGTTATATAGATAATAGGATAGAATAGAAAGTCCCAAAATAGACCTGAATACATATGGAAGTGATAAAGGTGCTATCTTGAGTCATGGAATCAAAGCTGGACATTTAATAAATGTTGATGGCCCAACTAGAAAAAAAATAAAATTAGATCCATACCTCACACCATATGCAAGCATAAACAACAATTATCAGGAAATTAAATATAAAAAAAAAATAAGACAGTATAGAAGTACTTGAAAAATAATATGGGTGAATTTCACTATAATTTCAGTGTAGATAACAACTCTTTAACACTGACTTAAAATCCACAGGCAACAAAAATGAATGTCTGATAAATTTGACTGTATAATTTTTAGAAATCTGCATGGCAAAATAAAATCAAAGAACTGCCAAATTAGAAGGATACATTTGCAACAAATATCACAGAGAAAGAGCTAATATGCATAATAATATGGGAAGCACTTTCAGAATTTTGAGGGGAGAAATACAAAAACTCTGATGGGAAAATGCTAAGGATGTAAATAGACAATTCACAACATTGGTACAAAATGATCTTAAACATATGAAAAGATGTTGAAACTCACTCGTAATTAAAAAAATTCAAATTATCTTTGAAAACTACTTCTCACCTGATGGGCTAAAGTTAAAAAGTTTGAGAACACATTCTGTTGGTGAGGCTGAAAGGACTCTCAAACACTGCTGGTGGAATAGAACTGCTACAATCCCTTTGGAGGGGAATGTGACAATATCTAACAAAAGTACCTTTATTTTTGTTTTGCATTTATTTTTTATTACAATTCTAGGAATTCGCCTTTAACAGACACTACTAACAAAATGAAAATACATATATACGCGCATGGCAGTATGATTTACAATACCTAAATGCTCAAAAAAGAGATATGTTGAATAAACTATGGTGTATTTACATAACTGAGTACTATAGAACAATTAAAAAACATCAGAAAAATGATGAGCTGACATGGAGTGGCTTTCAAGATATACTATTACGTGAAGAAAGCAAAGTATGAAAGACTATTTTCTTTTATGTAAGAAGGGGAAATAAGAAAATAAATATGTATCTTTTCATTTTGCAAAAGAAACATGAAAATATAAACCAGAACCAGTGAGACAGGATCCCTACAGAAGGTGAGAAAGAACAGAATAGATAGGATGGGGAAATAAAGGTGGGGGTAGCAAAGAGGTACCTTTTGCTATAATCCCATGTGTTATAATAATAGTAAAAAGTCAAAGCAATCAGACTCAACTAATTTTTTAATGTTATAATAATAGTAAAATGTAACAGAAGTCAGACTCAATTTTTTTTTTCAAATTATGAAATTACTACCTAGCATGATGTCTGATACTTCTTGGTTTTCAGACTTCTGAATATAAAATTCACTTTTTTAACTCAACCAGCTTTCTGACAATTTACTAGAGGTTCTGGTAGAGAAATCTGGACAGAGTTCAATGGTACAGCAAACACTTTAGATTCAGATACTACATAAAATTCACTTTTTTATTTTAACTCAACTAGCTTTCTGACAATCTACCAGAGATTCTGGTAGAGAACTTCTGGACAGAGTTCTATAGTAGGTACAGCAAAGACTTTAGGTTCAGATACTACAACTATCCTTAAGAACTGTGTTCACTAAATAATGTCTTACGTAGAAATGAAAAAAAACTAAAATATTATAGACATACAAAAAGCTGGAAGAAAAGCAAAGAAATAAGCTATTTGCAATATAAAACCAAAATTTTCAAATGAAGACAGTTTGCTGTAAGTACAGATCTTAATTGCATCCCAATTCCTCTATTGTTTTGTGCATACTTTCTTCTAAAACTTACATAAGACAAGTTAAAATTTAAAAGATAGACATGCTGAATCATTAAAATAATATTAAAGAATGCAAGTCAAGTAGAGTCATGGAGAGAAACTTGTGTGTAGGTACAATTAAATAAAAGCTACAATTTAAGAGGGAAAAACTTGTGAACTACCAGAAGAGAGGGCATAAAAGGAAATGCACAGAACTCTTGTGATCTAATAAAAGAAAGCAGACTCCATAGCCCCTTAAGAATCTTCTATGCCTTCCTATAATACAAGAGGCAACAAATGTCTTTGTGATGTAACCCTCTTATAGCAAGGTTCCCTATTATTTGCAGCTAAGAGCATCTCTGTGAGTCAGATCATCTAAGATTGTTTCAGGTACCTTAACAATATAATCTGACTAACTAATTCCATCAGTTGGCTTTTCAGAGAGTGAAAAGACCTTGAACATAAATAATGTACAAGCAAAAGCAAAACAATGCACAAACAAATAAATAAAACAAAGCAAACAAACAACCACCTCTTGTATTTATAGAAACTGAATACTTTGATTCAGCGGATTTCATGTGAAGGGAAAAAAATGAAAAATGACTGAGGAGCTGGATCCAAGAGATCCAAAAGATGCAAAGGTACTAACTGGCAATGGACAGATACATTTGGAGGTCAAACAAAGTCCAGCCATCTGTTTAAAAATTGACTAAAACTTAAGTCACATATCCAAGACCAGAGCTAAAGAGGAAGGAGAGCAGATGTGTGATGAAGTTAAAAGAGAAAATATGCAACTCTCTAGATCGGATTTTACATGTAATAAAAGGCTATGAAAGTGAAATTATTTTTATTATCTTTAATAATATCCTGCTTTACTCTTATAATTCTAGGCTGTTTCATTCTGGGAAATGAGATATTTATTTTTATGTTGTTAGACCCCTGGATTTTACTTTTCTATTTTATCATTTAAATTCTTAATCCAGGGCGGCGCCTGTGGCTCATCGAGTAGGGTGCCGGCCCCATATACTAAAGGTGGCGGGTTCAAACCCAGCCTCAGTTAAATTGCAAAACAGAAAAATAGCCAGGTGTTGTGGTGGGCGCCTATAGTCCCAGCTACTTGGGAGGCAGAAGCAAGAGAATCACCTAAGCCCAGGAGTTGGAGGTTGCTGTGAGCTGTGTGATGCCACAGCACTCCACTGAGGGCGATAAAGTGAGACTCTATCTCTACAAAAAATAAATAAATAAATTCTTAATCCAAATATGATTAATAGATAATAAAAAAATACCTGGTGATTGTTTTAAACTTATGGAAAATGGTTAAAGTGAAGCTAAACAAAAGGCCATTGGGTCTTATTGCTAATTATGTATATCCTTAGAATTCTAAAAATACCTATACTACTGTCTTGTTTATAAATGAAAGTCATACCTAATAAAAATCATAAATACAAAGAGAAATATGAAAGAAAAAGTAAAGGCACAGAAAAAAAGATGCACTATTGGCTCAGTGCCTGTGGCTCAACGGGCTAAGGCACCAGCCACATACACCTGAGATGAAGGGTTCGAATCCAGCCTGGACCCGCCAAACAACAATGATGGCTGCAACCAAAAAAAAAAAAAATGGCCAGGCATTGTGGCGGGCGCCTGTAGTCCCAGCTACTTGAGAGGCGGAGGCAAGAGACTAGCTTGAGCCCAGGAATTGGAGGTTGCTGTGAGCTATAATGTCACACACAGCACTCTATCCAGGGTGACAGCTTAAGCTCTGTCTCAGAAAAAAAAAAAAAAAAAAAAAAGATGCACTATTATCTTCACTATGTTAACACAGAGATTTTTATCTTAATTAAAAAAAACCCTATACCAAATGTAAGGAAACATAATGGTGTCTGAACCACCAGTTCATATGACTGATTATTTCTGAGATGGAGACAGATGATGGGCAGCCTCATAGGACTAATGTAGGCCAAGTGAGGCAGACAAGGACACTTGCACAAGCCAGGTTGTGGAAGTAACAGAATGTATAGGCAACTTTCTTGCTTTAAAAAATAAAGCAAAGTTACAGGGTATCTGGAAACTAGTTTTCTTTTCATGACAGCATGACATGAGCCACGGAAAACAGTGATTGGCTCTCTAGTCTGGTCAGTCTCCTAGGCAAAGATGTCACTCAGTCTGAGGTTCTCAAGAGCTATGAAGACATCAGCTCTTATTCTCATTTTATCTTACATATTTAATACTTCTGTCTTTGTTACGTAGATGGAAGGCAATCTTACTCTAAGAACTTTCATGTTTCCTTCCTTAAAGGTCACATCTTTATTCCTATGATCCAGTCCAGGCAATCAACTCTTTTACTCCTTTCGTGGTATCTACCTGATTTTTGACCTTGTAAATAATGTTATACTGCAAAAGAGAGCTCTGCCAAGTGAAACATAATCACCCAGGAATTTTATGCACACATATGCAGTTTACAACAAAAGCATAAGCAAAAATGGATATATCAAACAGGAAATTCCATATATAATACTTAATGCATCTTTACGTTTATTTCATAGTCACTTCTGAGTCTTCTAATTTTGACCACTGACTTGAAACATCAAATTAGGTATTCTGAGAGTTTAAAGAAATAGAAAGACTACAGAGAACTTGGCAGCAAAACACATCTCTGATGCTGCAGATAAGGATAAGAGTGCAATGACCTCAGCAAACATTTAACCAAACTAAGGATTATTTGTTACTGATATAGTCAAGAAAATAATAAAATCTTAAAATTCAGTGGACTCTAGAAATCTGGTCACATCTTTTCATTGTGGAAATTTTTTAAATATATTGTAGAAAGCATGTTCTAAAAGCATGTTCAAAACTGGGCCTCTTGATACTGGTCAAGGGAGCAATTAAAAAAGAGAACATTTTATTTCTAAATATTTATGTACCCAACTTAAGTGCTCTCAGATTTATGAAATAGACCTTAATTGATCTAAGCAATATGATATCCAATAACTCCAATCCCCCACCAAGCTGGGGACTTTAACACCCCCACTGACAGACCTGAAAAGATCCTCTAAGCAGAAAATAATCAAAGATGAAAAGGATCCTAAAACAAAAGGGCTTAACAGGCATATACAGAGCACACTATCCCAAAGCTAAGCAATATACAATATGTTCTTCTCATTAGCCCAAGGAACATACTCCAAAATAGATCCTATCATAGGAAACAACTCAAACCTCAACAAAATTAAAAGAATTGAAATTATACCTTATATCTTCTCACATCACCAGGCAATAAAGTTGGAACTCCAATAAAAATTTTCATCCCCACATGAAATTAAACAACTTTATGGTGAATGACAGTAGGGTCAAGGAAGAGATAAAGGAGGAAATTATTAAATTCCTTGACTATAACAACAATGAAGCTATAAGCAATCAAAACCTGTGAGACACTGCAAAAGTAGTCCTAGGAGGGAAATTTATCACATTAGATGCCTACTTCCAAAAAAACAGAAAGACAGCATATCAACAACCTAATGAGTCATCTTAAGAATATGGAAAAGGAAGAGCAATCCAATCCCAAACCTAACAGGAAAGAAATAACCAAAATTAAATCAGAAATAAATGTAATTAAAAACAAAAGAATCAGTCAAAAAAATGATAAACAAAAAGTTGGTTCTTTGAAAAGATAAAATCAACAAACCTATGGCCAAATTGTCCAGAAACAGTAAAGTAAAATCTCTAATAATCTCAGACAAAAATGAAAAAGATGAAATAACAAGAGATAGCACAGATATACATGAGATTATCTCTGAGTACTACAAGAAACTCTATATCCAGAAATTTGACAATGTGGAGGAAATGTACCAATACTTGGCTTCACATCATCTCCCTAGACTTAACCAAAAACATATAGACCTTTGGAATAGACCAATACAAGCAGTGACATCAAAGAAACAAGAAAAAAATCTTCCAAGAAAGAAAGCATAGGCCAGATAGCGTCACACCTGAATTCTATCAAACATTCAAAGAAGTGCTTGTACCTATACTGCAGAGCCTATTCTAAAACACTGAGAAGAAAGGAACCTTCCCGCAACACCTTCTCTGAATGAAGCATAACTCTGACACCAAAACAAGGGACAGACCCAACTCAAAAGGAGAACCAAAGACCAATTTCATTAATAAATATTGATGCAACAATACTCAATAAAATCTTAGCTAATAGATTACAACCACAAATTAAAAAAAATATGCATCATGATCAAATAGGCTTCATCAGGGAAACAAAGCTGGTTTAACATGAGCAAATCTATAAATATAATTCATCATATGAATAGAAGCAAAATCAAAAACCGTATGATGCTCTAAATAGATGCAGAAAAAGCATTTGATAAAGTTCAGCATCCTTTTCCAAGAAAAACAGTTCAGAATATAGATATTTGGGCATATTTCTTAAAATGATTGAAGTTATCTATGACAATCCTATAGCTAACATCATAGTGAATGGAGTAAAACTGAAAGTTTTTCCCTCTTAGAACTGGAACCAGACAATAATGTCTTCTATCACCACTATTATTCAACATAGGGCTGGAAGTTCTAGATAATGCAATCAGACAAGAAAAGGATTAAAAGGGCATCCAAATGGGGGCAGATGAGGTCAAACGCTCACTGTTTGCTGATAATATGATGTTAGAAAACCTCAGGGACTCAACCCCAAGATTCCTGGAAGTGATCAAGAACTACAGTAATGTCTCAGGATATAAAATCAATGTCCACAAATCAGTAACCTTTGTATATGCCAATAACAGCCAACTTGAAAAGCTAACCAAAGACACAATTCCCTTTGTAGTGGCATCAGAGAAAATGAAATGCCTAGGAATATACCTAATAAAAGAAGTGGAGGACCTCCTCGAGAGATTTGTGAAAACCTAAGAAAAGAAATAGAAGAATACATTAGGAAATAGGGGAACATACCATGCTCTTGGCTGGGAAGAATCAACATTGTTAAAATGTCTATACTACACAAAAAAATTTATATATTCAGTGCAATCCCCATTAAAACACCAACATCATACTTTGAAGAACTGAAAAATAATTGTTCTTAGTTTTGTATGGAAACAGAAAAAAACCTGTATAGCCAAGGTAATTTTTAGTAATAACAACAAAGCTAGAGGCATCACTCTACCAGACTTGAGGTTATATTACAAGTCCACAGTGATCAAACCATCATTGTATTTACACAAAAATAGAAATATAGACATATGGAACTGAATAGAAAATCAAGATATGAAACCAGTCTCCTATAGCCACCTGATCTTTGATAAACCAAACAAAAGAATACCCTGGGGATAAGAATCTCTATGCAATAAATGATGCTGGCAGAACTGAATGACCACATGTAAAAGGCTGAACTTGAACCCACACCTTTCACCACTTACAAAAATTGAGTCAAGATGGACAAAAGATTTAAATCTAAGGCATGAAATGATAAAGATCCTAGAAGAAAGAATGGGAAAAACTCTTGAGATGTCAGCCTGGGGAAAGATTTTATGAAGAAGACTTTAGTGACAATAACAACAACAATAAAAATCAACAAGTAGGAGTTAATTAAACTGAAAAGCATCTGCACAGCTAAAGACACAAAAATCAAAGAAAATAAAACAACTTTCAGAATGAGAAAAGATATTTGCACGTTATGAATCTGACAAAGACTTCATAACTAGAATCTACAGAGAATTCAAATCAATCAACAAAAAAAAGAGCAAATAATCCCATATATCACTAGGAAAGAGACATAAATAGAACCTCCTCTAAGGAAGACAGACGAATGGCTAACAAACATATGAAAAAATGCTCATCATCCCTAATCATCACAGAAATGCAAATCAAAATCACCCTGGGATATCACCTCACTCCAGTAAGATTAGCCCCCATTTCAAAGCTCCAAAGTTGCAGATGCTAGCATGTATGGGGAGAGAGGGCAACACTTTTACACTGTTGGTGGGATAGCAAACCAATACAACCTCTTTGGAAAGAAGTATGGGGAATCCTCAAGGAACTCAAATTAGACTCCTATTTGTTCCTACAATCCCATTACTAGGCATCTACTCAGAAGAAAAACAAATATTTTATCATAAGGACATTTATACTAGATTGTTTATCACAGCTCAATTTACAGTCATCTAGATGTGGAAACAACCTAAATGCCCACCAGCTTAGGGATGGATTAACAAACTGGTATGAATGTGTATACCATGGAATATGATTCATCCATAAAAAGATGGAGACTTTACATCTTTTATATGAACATGGATGGATTTGAAATACATTCTTCTTAGTAAAGTATCACAAAAATGGAAAAGCAAATATCTAAGGTACTCAATACTAATATGAAGTCAATAGATGATGTCAGTAGTCAATTCAATTCAACTTGGGTGGAGGGAGAATGAAGGTGGCAGAGTGAGAAGGAGGGAAGGGAATTGGTATGCTCCCACTTAATGGGGATAATGTAAGGGTATATGGCACAACTTTTGGCTGCAGGACACAACTATAAGGGAGACTCTACCTTACAAATACAAATATTGTAGCTGAGTTGTTTGTGTCCTCACATTAACCTGATATAAAAAAAAAAATTTTTAAGAAGGCAAAAAACTGTTTCTCAGTAGCTTCAGTTTATTCATTCATTCAACCAGCATTCATTCATTTGGTCTAATTCATTCATTCAACCAGCAATGATAATCTAACTACTGTAGGTAGTAAACAGTATTTCCATAAAGAAAAAAACAGTTCATCATCTCTAATCATCAGAGAAATGCAAATCAAAAACCACCATGAGATATCACCTAACTCTAGTGAGATTAGCTCACATCACAAAGTCCCATATCTGTAGATTCTGGCATAGATGTAGAAAGAAGGGAACACATCTACACTGCTGGTGGGACTACAAGCTAATGCAACCTTTATGGAAAGAAGTATGGAGAATTCTTAAAGAACTAAAAGGCGACCTTCCATTTGATCCCAAATTCCATTACCATGTATTTACCCAGAAGAAAAAAATTCATTTTACCACAAAGGCATTTGAACTAGGTTTATTTCAGCACAATTCACAATTACCAACTTGTAGAAGCAACTCAAATGCCCATCAACCCATGAATAGATTAACAAACTATGGCATATGTATACCATGGAGTACTATTTAGCCATATGAAAAGATGAAGACTTTATGTCTTTTAAGTTTACCTGGGGGGAACTGAAACACATTCTTCTTAATAAAGTATTTCAAGAATGGAAAAAAAATCCAATTACACTCAAGAGTTATATGAAACCAATATAAACAACTACACACCCATATGAATGATAAAACACGAATATAGTCTAACAGGGGAGGGGGAGAGAGTGTTTGCTGGGAGAAGGGAGGGCAATTGGTGGGCTCTCACCTGGTGTGCATAGTGTGAGGATGTTCAGCATGCCCCCTGGGAGAAGGGCTCAACCACAACTTGAACTTTACCTTAGAACTGAAAACAATGTAACCTAAAAATATGTCCCCTCACATTAATTTGAAATTAAAAAAAACATAAAACATATGTGCATCTGAATCTTTAGATTTTTTTCATCTGAATCTGAACAAACTCATGAATGAGTATAAAAATAAAATTGCTTTATGTTAATCAGTTTGATTTAAGTATTCCACATTGTATATCATATCATCACATTGTACCCCATAAATGTATATGGTTACTATTTAATACAAAATTAAATTAAACAAGGAAAATTGCTTTTTCTTTTCCAATATTTCTTTTCCAAGTCAGTATTCCTTACCTGAATCATACCTCCCAAGAAGGAAACTGCTGCAGCAACACCAATCCTTTGCATCTCAAAGTCAGATAAGCCCAGCACACTTGTGTTACTGTGCATGGAGAGGTTCTGTATGCTCTGAGGAACAAGCCGTTCCACAGCATTGGCTGATATTAAGGATGTCAAGGCAAAGGTACCTAAAAGAGGGAATGAGGAAACTTTTCTGTTAGTAACTCAGATAAAAGACTTAATAAAGTTGTGGGATTCCACCATTAATGTTTGAAGCCACGTTGTAAAACCAAACAGATCTATTAGAAACTCTCTCCTCTCTACCCCCCCCCCCCACTTCTTTATTCCACTCCCTGGAAGAAACAGAAACTTACCTCCATATATGAATGTTCATTCTATGTAAAGCCACACCCATCTACTTGCTATTCCCTCCTGGGCCATACATTTCTCCACCTCTCTGCAGACTGGCATAGAGAATGTCTTAGGAGCAAGAAGTAAGATTATGGCCTGGACTTGCATCTAATCCTATTATCCAAAGTATATCACTGTAGGTTTAAATTGACTCATCCATAAAATGGGGGAAATAATACATCTGTTTCAGGGTTTGGGAGAAATACAGGTAAAATGATGACTCTGTAGATCTCAGTAAGCTTAGTGGTTAATACAATATCTTTGCTTGAAATGTGTGCTCCTCCAATCTACCTGTTGTCTTTCAAAGTCTGGCTCAAATACCATGTCTGACAATGATCCAGCCTAGATTTTCTTTACCAGACTTAATCCTTCTACTCTCTGTGATCTCAAAACAGAGCACACCCTTATTATCTTATAACAACATAATGCTAGATAAGGATCAATGGTATTTCCCCAGAGCTATCATGGTCTCACACATAATGTTGAGCAATTATCAACATGTTCTCTTCCTACAAGGACTTCTGAAGGCTCTCATTTTGGTATAGTATACCTAAAAATGCAGCCATATGAACATGGAAATGCTGATTCTCACCTAGAGGGCTCAGCAAATTTGGGCTACAGAAACAAAGTAAAGCATTATGCAAACATTCCCTCAGCTCATTACTTAAAGACCTTACTTTTCTTCAGGTCATAAATGTGCAAAATGTAGATACCCAACACAAAGCATGCAATGGCACAAGGCAAAAGAAACATAAGTCAAACAGAAACAGGTCTAAATGGAAACTCAACACAGACAAACTTCTGGTCTTCTAGTAGGTTTCTGAATTTGGACAAAAATGGTAATTGTAGTCATCCATAAATCTACTTGTTAATCCTAGAACTGCCATCTCAGTTAACTGCTCTCTCTTTATCTGTAAACTGATATCGTTTCTCACCCAATGGGGTTATCATGAGGCTCAAATGAGATAACGTAATATAGCACATAGCACAATAGATGACATGTAGTTAGCACCAGACAAATGATACTATTTGTGTAATTCTTAATAAGACAAAGGTCAGAATTCCCTGTTATGGTCTATGATTCCATGTCTTTCTCTGTTTTATTGAGCTGGTAAACATAAATAAATACACAGAGCAAATGAATGACATTTTCTTAGTGAGCTAAGTAACTTTCAAAAAATCATCAATAAATATAAACCATCATAATCATTGTCCTCCCTGTAAAGAATACATGAAGAAATTAATATATTTGATGGCAAGGAACAAGACTCTGGCATCTAGGACAGGCAATGACAAATAAAGAACAGTCATCAAATACTCTGGTCTTGATAAGCTATACTTCTCAGGGTATAGTACAATAGGCTACTCCTTAGATCAGATGAGATACTTCTGAGAATAAAGGAATGGGTCTTTTAGTCTTCAAATCTCCTGGAGCACAGAGAAAAATATTTTGTATAAAAGCCATCGAATACATGACTATAGAATTAAAGCAAAGAAATACATGAGTTAATTTGTCATTTCAGGCCTATCTTTCCCAGGATTTAGAGGAAGATATGAGGGGAATGAATTGAAGGAGAGGCAAGGCCATCCACTAAGGTGAAGAAAAGAGAGCCTCACCAGACTGTCATATCTCAAGAACATCTCCAGAGACAGACCTTGCCAGTAATGTATACAATGGGTACATGAACATTTAGCATGCCTATGTGAAAATGGGAGCACCGCTTTTTTAGCAAGGATGCCACTGTTTCTGTGGCAGCAGAGGGCAGCCAAGGGCACTGAAGCTGCCAATGAATGTGTGCAGATGCTGTAGATGACATTCTATCCTCTCTATTCCACAAGTCTTATACTTGTCTTTATCCCCTCCATACTATCCTCTCTATCCCACAGGTCTTATACTTATCTTTATCCTCTCTATCATTGCCCTCATTTTCTCAACTTTTTACCTTGGTCATGCTTTAAGCATACTAGTGTTACCTACACTTATATGGTAAGTGTTACCTACACTTATATAGCTCAACTGTACTGTGGATCACAAGCTCCCAAAGAAAGAGAATAAGGACCCCAGAGCTAGACAGATCTACCCAAATTCAAATCCAAGTGCTGCTTAATATGAATCAGTGGCTGAGATCTTATGATCACAAAATAAATAGAAATGCCTCTATGGACATTTCCAGTAAAATGTATTTTTATTATTATTTCCTTAATATTTAAGAGTAAGGTATCACTTTATAATTATAATAGCCAACTTCATTAAATTCTACTGTAGCAGGTACTAAACCTCAATTATCTTGTTCTCCCTATAATCATATGAAATTTTAGGGATTAATTTTGGGGATCATTTTAGTACAAAGAAAGCAGTAATTAGAGCTTTAAAACTTTGCCCAAGTCTATGCAGATAAAAAACAAGAATTAAGACATACACATAGGTTTATCTAACAACAAAACTCATCCTACTCTATTATCAGAATATTTGTGATCCATCACATATTATTCAGTAATGCAGTTAGGCACAGTAATAGATATACTAATTAAAGGGCACTATAGAATCTAGACTGGAATAGGCCTTTAAGATTATGTAGTCCAAATATCAAATACATGTAAATATTTTTCAACATTTGATTAACTAAATTTATATAGTCTTTTTTTAATTCTTCTAGGTGCTTGCTTTTACTTATCTCATTGTAAATTCAGAGCATTACCCCTTTTTTGTAGACTTTTTGCAATTTAAAAATGCAATGAATCTTTAGCAATAATCTTATACAGTAAGATACAATAAATCACTGTGCATATTGCCTATCTGATGCAAACACAGGAAGTTAAATGTCTTGCCCTAATGATTACTGAAGTTTTCAATAGTGAAGTTAGAACTGCTTTGGAAATGTAATGAGTAATTATAATCATCCTGAGTCCTTTTCATTAGCAACATGAGAAGTAGAAATGTAGACAGGAAATATTACCTGTGGCAACATGACGTCCCCTTCCAAATATGGCATAAATGATGGCAGGAGACAGAGACCCATATAAACCAAATACTGGGTGCACAGATGAGAGAACAGCAAAGGCCAACCCTGTGAAGAAGACTGGGATGATTAAGACTATCTTATAGCCCCCAAGTTTAGTCTATGACACAGTAGAATGGACACTAATTTATTTGCAAACAAAATGAACCATGTTTTAGTTATTCTACTTGTTAATTATAGACTAGCTTTATTGTATTAAATGGAAGAAAATTCATTAATTCATATTTATCTTTCAGTTCCAACACCCATAGTTTGGAGGCTGCAATATTTTCCTTTGATTGCAGAAATTTCTACAAGAAAGGTTCAGAATGTCTACCTGAAAGTACATTTTATAGTAACATAGCAAGATATCTCTGGGCACACTTAGATTTTATAAGAATTTTTATATGTATCATTTTTATTATGCACAATAGCATCTGTGACAAATGAGGAGGCTGGCATGGAATAAGGATGAGATCTAGCTGGGGCAAAAAGGAAAGTTGGCTGACCAGTAGTTTGAATGACCAGCCAGCCTAAGATATGATACCACATATCAGATATCATGTATCAGGACAAATGAATAAACCCATGTGTTTTCCACCAACTGGGCCCTAACCTATATGTCAGGCAAAGTTTCTTAGAGTAGAAAAAGAACCAACTTTGTGCCACTCTGGGAGAGAATGTGGAGCAAGATGGCCAAATAGAACACTCTGGTGATATTCCCCCCAACAATAATGCCAAACTGGAAAACTATCCATGCAAGGAAGTATCTTCATAACAACCAAAATGAGGGGAACAATCATAGTACTTAGGTTTAGCATTATATCAAGGGGAAAAAGCACTGTAGAAAAGACAGTCTTTTGTTATCTATACAACCTTTCTCCCATCCCTTGACAGAGCCACACCAGCACCAGGTTGAAATACAATCTGTGTTCTTTAGGAAACGAGAAAGAAACTGATTATGGGACTTTACATTGAAACTGATTATGGGACTTTACATTGAGGGACAGGGCTGCCCTGTCACAAGGAAACATAAGACAGGGTGCCCACAGAACTTTCCAGGTGCCCACAAAGGGAGCATTTTGATCAGCTGTGGCAAAGGAGAATTCCTCTGCCCCAGCAATAGAAACCCACATTCCAGCTAGCTCCACCACTACTTTTGGCTGACAAAAGTAGTCTGAGATCTGGAATGAATTTGTAAGGCACTCAGGCCACAAAGGCTGGGATATTTGGGCAACTCATGTGTCTTTGCTGGGCTTGAAGCCAGTGGATGTGGGTGCATGTGAAGTGACCCAATGATACACCAGGGGCAGCAGCCAAGTGAATGCCTGCATTAGCTCTCCCCCAATCCTAGGCAGTGCAGCTCAGGGAGACTTCTTACACTTGGGAAAAGGAAAGGGAAACATACAGAGGACTTTTTCTTGAGATTTGAGTACCAGCTCAGCCACAGTAAAATAAAGTGTCAAGCAGAGTCATGAGGCCCCTACGTCCAGTCCTTAGCTCCTGCATGGCATTTCTATACCCACTCCTGTCTAGAACAAAACACTCTGCCCTAAAGCAAAGGTCCCAGTTCCAGCAGGATTTATCACCTGCTGATGAAAGAGGCCTTGTACCTTGAATGAACATCAGTGGTAAACAAGTAACAATCACCTCAGAACCTGGGCAAGACTGAGCTGGCTTCAAGTGTGGAATAATGCAGTCCCAGCTATAGCTGACATGAGGGATGGTTGTGTCACTTCCATCTAAATTTAGCAGCCTAGTATGTAGAGTGAGACTCCTTTTGTTTGATACAAGGGACACTTTGTCTGATCTGAGAAATTCTCTCATATCTTACCCAAGTCCACTAAGGCTGTACCACCAGAAGCCTGCAAGATTTATAGTGTTACTGGCCTGGGGAACCCCTTAGTGCTAATATGGTTGCAGAGAACAATGACTTAGATCACAACGTTCAATTCCTTTTGAATACCTGAAACAACTTCTCAAGAAAGACCAGTGCAAACAACGCCATCTTGACTGTGAAAATTAGAGAAAATATCTTCAATTCCTAGACATCAATGAGCACTGCAAGTACCATAAATCAAGAAAACATGACTATAATAAACTAAGACACCAGTGACTAGTCCCAGTGTAATAGTAACTGTTACTTTTCAAGTAGAGAATTCAAAATAGCTATACTGAAGTAGTCTGATGAACTTCAAGAAAACACAGACAAGGAATTCAGAAGCTTATTGAAGAAATTTAACAAAGAGATTAAAATAATTTATATAAATCAAGCAGATATGCTGGAGCTGAAAAGCTCAACTGACAAACTAAAAAATACATCAGAGTCTCTCAGCAGAAGCGATCAAGCAAAGAAAGAATTAGTGAGCTTGAAGACAGGTAAAGAAAAAAAAACTAAAGCATGCCTATAAGATCTATAAAATAGCCTTAAAAAAAAAAAATAGCCTTAAAAGGGCAAATCTAAGAATTACAAACTATAAAAAGAAGGTAGATAAAGTGGGATAGAAAGTTTATTCATAATAATAATTACAAAGGAAGAGTACAAGATGGCTGTCTAGAGAAATAGGATACCCATTCTCTCTGGAGAGAAGACCCATGATAACATGTAGAAAATTGTAACTTTGATAAAATATTAAGGAGAGCACATTGGAATCTAATGCAAAGTTCATGGAAACACCTGGGACACGGAAGGAGAAAGAAGCAAAAGGAGAGAATATCTTAAGCCTGGGGAGACTCAGCATATCAGAGAAAGTGTGAGTTATTTTAGTTTCTATGGTCAACATTCTTGCTATGCACTGCTGTAATCCCAATGATGGGAGAAATCCTCTATTTAAAAAGAACCATGTCATTGACAAGGGTAATAATACAGACACCCTCAAAAGGCATTGCACAGAGCTTAAAACTTGTATTGAGTTGCCTAACGACATCCCAGACTTGACAGTCATGACAGTACCATTGTGAAAACATTGTGAAAACATGCTTACTTGGGACTCCACCCCCCACCACCATTAAACCAAAGCCCTTGTGTCTCCAGATCTTAAGAGTTTCCACGGACATTCTCTAATGTCTACCTGGAGGGCTGCAGGGGCAAACACTGGCTGGACATAGGTGTGCTCTGGGGCTATCACTGCTGTACCATACAGGGGTACCACCCTTCCAGGGAGAACACAATGGCATGCCAAAGGGGTACCCCTGGGGACAAAGATAGAACATGCACTCTCCAGAGTCTGAGACCTCTCTACCTCCAGTTATGAAAAGTGACTCACCACCAATAGAGACACAGGGGGACTGTGCTATACCTTGCCAGCAGAGAGTGAAATCCTCCCCTACCAGTGGCAGAGCTGGCAGATAGTTGTCTGTCTGTATATGTGATAGGTGACAGTAACCACAATGATGGTATATCTTCTGTGTCTAGGGCTCACATGCAGAGTGAGACTCCCTCAGAGTGATACTATGACATGGCTACTGCAGAAAGCAGGAGAGCCTAAGTGCTCTGTGGTTGGGCTATGTGTGGAGCCCCTGTACTGCAGCCACTGCCAACACCTTCCAGCACTGGTTGGGACCTAGATGATTATCCTACCACAGCTTGTGTAACTTACTCACTCATCTTACACACTATTGCCACTACCCACGCACTCCCCTAAATAAAAACTACCACCTCTGCTGAGGGAAAATAGGTTGACTAGTCTTCTTAAGCTGTCTGTACCTATTGGAGAAGCCTATTCTCTCTAGAGAAAAGACTTTGGCACAAATATCTTTTCTGCCAGATCATTTCAGCCACAGCTCACAGCCAGCATGGTAACCTTGCACCCAATGGGTTGAACTGACTCCACTATACTCCAGCGGGGCCAGGATGAGAGCTGAGAATATGGATTTTTTTCATTTTTTCTGTCCCCAAAGGGCAAAGACCATTGTCACTGTCAAAAAAAGAGAAATATGAGCAGTTTGGGTGCTCACATTTTCTCAAAAGGAACTCTTGTCTTCTGTCATAGACCCATAGTTCACCTGCCTTTCTCTTACCTGAGCATCACTCTGGAATAGGAAATCACCTACCCATCACTATCACAGTCAATGTCTGAACCCAGAGAGGCTTGCGGGCAAGTTTGTCAGTTCAGTCTTTCCCTGGTCCCCCCAGTGCCCATCCAGAGCACTGAAAACTGGGGATTACCTAACCTAGCCCATTAATGCCGGCATATGAACACTCTCCCAAAGATCTGATTTCAACCAGTCAAACTGCAGTAACACCACAGTGGGTATCTTCTTACATGAACTAAAAAGCAATGTATTTCTCTATATAGACACAGCAGAGAAGAGGAAGTGAACAACAAAGCTACCTGTTTTGAATTGGGAAAAGAGCTTCCAGATAAAGAGAAATCAGCATAAGAACTATGACAACACTTTTAAAAAAGGTGGTTTTGACTTCTCCAAAGGAACAAAATGGCTGTCTAGACGCCAACCAAAAGGAAGTTTTGGAAATGTCAGACATGTAATTCAAAATATGGATTATAAGTAAGCTCAATCAGATCCATGAAAAATGTGAAAAACAACACAAAGAAACTTTAAAAAATCATTCAGGATATGAAGGGAAAATTAACTAAAGAGATAGGTAATATAAGAAAAAATATAATAGAATCCAGAAGTGACATTTGCACAGCAAAGGAAATAATCTGCAGTATAGTCAACCTACAGAGGGAGAGAAAATATTCTGAAACTACATCTGGCAAAGACATAATATCCAAAATCTACAAATAACTCTAAATTAATAAGGAAAAAAAATAATTTCACTAAAAAGGAGGCAAAATACATCAGCAGATTTTTGTCAATAGAAGAGATACAAATGTTAAATATGCAAAAATGTTCAGCATCACTAATCACCAAAAAATGCAAATGCTAGCTACAATAGGGTACTTCCTTGCTCCTGTGAGGATGGCCATTATTGAAATGTGAAAAACAACAGATGTTGGCATGAATGAGGCAAAAAAAGAACACTTATACATTATTCATGAGAATTTAAATTAGTACAATCTCTGTGGAAAACAGTGTGCAGATTTCTCAAATAACTAAATGTAGAGCTATTATTCACTATTATTCAATCTAGCAATCCTACTTCTGGGTATCCATGCAGAGGAAAGAAAATTTATGTCAAAAAAGACAACTGTAGCTATGTACTGTAGCACACTACACATCGTAATGACATGGAATTGTGATGGGCTAAGCGCCTATCAACTTATGAATGGACAAAGAAAATCTATATAAATCTACATAATTCCTATGAAATGCACATACTACTCAACCATAAAAAAGAATGAAATAATGTGTTTTGCAGTAACATGGATGAAAATGGTAACCATTATCCTAAAGGAAATATCGCACCAATAGAAAAATAGATATCACATGTTTTCACTCGTAAGTAAGAGTTAAAGTATATGATCTTATATTTAAAAAAAAAAAATGAGGCTTGGCACCTGTGGCTCAACGGGTAAGGCACCAGCCACGTACACCTGAGTTGGCGGGTTCGAATCCACCCCGGGCCCACCAAACAACGATGTCGGGTGCAACCAAAAAATGGCCAGGCATTGTGGTGGGCACCATTAGTCCCAACTACTTGAGAGGCAGAAGCAGGAGACTCGCTTGAGCCCAGGAGTTGGAGGTTGCTGTGAGCTGTGATGCCACAGCACTCTATCCAGGGTGACAGCTTGAGGCTCTGTCTCAAAAAAAAAAAAAAAAAAAGAAAAAGAAAAATTTCCCACAAGTCTATTAGAAATTATAAATGAATTCAGTAAAGTTGCAGTTCAGTAGTAAAATTATAAAAAAAAATTAAAAATAAATAAAAAAAATTTAAAAAAATCAGTAGTATATTTATATGCCAATAGGGGTCAATCATAAAAAGAAACTGAGTTGCCCCCTTTAATCCCCTGTTCAGGCCAGTCTGATTTTATGCAGATAGAGGGAATGTCGCATCCAAGGCTTTCTGATTGTGAATGGCCTTTAATCCAAAATATTCTTTATGTCAAATAGTCATATTTTAGGGAAAAATTACCTTAGTTTCTTCACAGTTTTAGCAGAATAAATTTGAATCGAGTTGTCCATTACAAACTGACATCAACAAGCTTCTTCTAGTGCACTGGTTCTCAACCTGTGGGTCATGACCCACAGGAACTGTATTAAAGGGTCAAGGCATTAGGAAGGTTGAGAACCACTGTTCTACAGTGTATATGGAATAGGAAAAAACAATGAAGTACTGAAGAAGACTTCAATTTTAAGAGTTTGGTGCAGAGCAAGATGTCAAGACTAGAAACATCTTACTAGCCACTTGTTGTGAGGCAAGGGAAGGAAAACTCCAACCACCTGTGAGTAACACTTGGGGACATCATGCCAGGGTTACAGTGAAGCATTGATGGACTACAGAAACCATTGAGGAGGTCTGGGGCTGAAGAAAATCAACACAGAAGGAAAGTGCTTGGGAACTGGTAGGCCAACCATCTATGGAGGACTGAGAATGAGAAAGAGCTGCCTAGCAGCTTTTTGATTTGGGGCTTAACTACTTACTGGAGCTCCTTGGAGGGCTAAAACAAATCCATGGATGGAATAGTGGCCAGTGACCAGGATTGAATACAGGGTAGTATGGATTTCTCATCGGTTTGGCTGCTATCTAGGTGCTGCCATTGTGGTAAGGGAATGTGGGAGAAATGGTCCATAGGATCCTAGTGCATAGCCAGGTCTGGCATACCTACAGAGCTCACACATCCATCCTTAGGGTGGGCTGAGAAGCCCCAGGGATTATTGTCAGGAGGCACTGTGTGATATGCCTCCTAAGGAATCTGATGAGAGCTTTAGGACCCAGAGGGATTACATGCAATGAAGAAACGAGACCCTGATTGAAGGCAACTATGTCAGGAAGACAAGACCCAACCTCTTCCTCTGTAACTAGAGAGTGAATTGTGGCACATATATTCTCCGTCTCTTAACACTACAGCACCACTTAGTGTCCAGGCAAAATAAATATAGAATTATCATGTGTGTATATATATCATGAAAGTTATGTGTGCACATATATTTGAGTTTTTTGCTTGGTTTTATTTCTATTTTTTTCATTTTTACGTTCTTAATAGCAAGCACTCCTCCATTTTTGTTATGGTTTTTCACTTCTTTTATTTTCTCTTTTTTATTTATCTCATCTTTTCACTTTTGGTGGAGATTTTTCTACTTTTCTCTTCGTCCTCACATAAATTCCTCATACAACAGCTAGATATACCTTTATTTCTTCTTTATCTTATATGATTGCATCTTTAATTTTCCTTATCTGTTTTAACTTTTTTCTTTTCTCTGCTTTCTGCATGGGGGGACGGGGGTCATGGCATTAGTCTGGCTCAAATTGGTCACAAACTTATGGTCCAAGGTATGCTTCTATCTTTGGTCTTTGGAAAGACAATATTGACAGATCCTCACTGCGGCATAATGCTGAATTTTCAATTATTTTCAGGGGGAGGTTTTGTTTCATTTTACTCTTTTCATATTTCATGGAGGTGGACTTTTTGTTTTTGCCCATGCATGTTAAGGAGATACTAACATAGAGAGACTGATTCAACCTATGACCCACAAAGTCCTGGAATAGAGGGTGTGGCCATCAGACCCTGCCAAACAACACCATTACTCCTGTTGCTCTCTTTCCTTTCTTTCACTCTCCCTTTCTTTTTGTTTCTTTTCTCTCTCTCTCCCCCTCTCTCTCTCTTTTTTTTTCTTTTTTTTTTTTGCTTTTTACCTTTCTCTTCTTTTTGGTTTAATACCAAAAGGCCACTTCAACATCTAAGTTCAGAGACAAGGAAATGTAAAGTGAAGGAGGTAGTAAGAAGGAAAAACAGGGGAAGAAAGTGAACAAGAAGAAAACACATATGTAGAGGAATCAACAGAAATATTTGACACCATGATAAAACAAAAGAGAGCAACCCACCCAAGCAACAATGAGGTAGCTATCACAGAGGATTGCACCTATAAAAATTTAATTCCCAATGACAGAAAGAGAATTTAAAATATAGATGACAAAGGCAATAAAGAAAATTAACAAGTGTAAAACCAGAAACAAAAAAGTAATAAAGATATGAGGATGTAGAAATGTAGAAAGAATATAATGGACCTTAAGGAGATGAAGGAATCAATCAGGGAATTTAAAGATGAAGTAGAAAATAACAATAACACATTAGAACATGGAGATGAAAGAATCTTAGAGCTAGAAAGTAAAGCTCTTGAGCTAACCCAAGTAGTTAAAGAGGCAGAAAAGAAGAGAGAAAGCAAAACATTTGCTCAGAGACTTCACAAAGCTTTCAAACATACAAATTATAGGTATTCCTAAAGGGGAAAAAGAACATCCCATAAAAATGGAAGCCTTACTAGAGGATATTATACATAAAAATTGTCCAAGTTTCACTCAAGTTTCCAAAACACTCCTTTTAGCACAGCGGTTCTCAACCTGTGGGCATGACCCACAGGAACTGTATGAAAGGGTTGAGGCATTAGGAATGTTGAGAAACACTGTTTTAGAGGGCTATTGAACACCTGGTCATCTCAACACAAACAGAGCATCTCCAAAATACATTGTAATGAATCTATCCAAAGTCAAAACAAAAGAGAAAATTCTGCTAAAAGCCAGGAGTAAGAACCAGTTGACCTACAGAGGCACAGCCATCAGGGTGATAGTAGACTTTTCAGCTGAAAATTTACAAGTCAGAAAAGAATAGCCATCTACCTTTAACATTCTTAAACAAAATAATTTTTGGCCCAGAATTCTGTATCCTGCTAAACTAAGCTTCAAAATTGATGGGAGAAATCAAATTATTTACTGATATGCAAACTTTGAGGAAATCCACCACAACTAGACCAGCTCTTCAGGAAATACTTAGACCTATACTTAACACTGACCATCATAATCAACCACCAGCAAAGTAAACACCCAGAAACTAAAGGTCAAAACCTAGCCTCCACAATGGCTCAAAAGATAAAACTAAGCAATGGACCCTCAAAAAATAAGATGAATAGAACTCCACCACACTTTCAATTCTCTCAATAAATGTTAATAGTTTAAATTCTTCACTGAAGAGGCACAGGCTGGCTGATTGGATAAATAAATCACAAGCCATCCATATTTGTCTCCAAGGAAACACAGATAAACTTGAAGGACAGATCTAGAATCAGGTAAAGGTATAGAAAACAGTATTGTAAGCAAATAGAAACCAGAAGAAAGGAGAGGTTGCAATCTTATTTTCAGATACAAGGGGATTTGAAGCAACTAAAATGATGAAAGAAAAAGATTGTCACTTAATTCTGGTCAAAGGAACAAGAAAAAAGAGGATATTTTGATTCTAAATATCTATGCACCCAACTTAAATGCTTCCAGAATTATAAGACAGGCCTTGATTGGTATGGGCAATATGATATCACGTAACACCATAATAGCTAGAGACTTTAATACCCCTCTGTCAGGATTGGACAGATCCCCCAAGGAGAAAATAAACAAAGATACAAGGGATTTAAACATGACCCTAGAAGAAATGGGCTTATTAGACATATACAGAACACACCATCCCAAAGTGAAATAATATATGTTTTTCTCAATAGTCCATAAAACATACTCCAAAATAGATCCTATTCTACAATATAATCACACCTAAAAAAAAAAAAAAACCAAAAGAATTGAAATTATATCATGCATCTTCTCAAACCACAAAGCAATAAAAGTGAAACTCAACACCAACAAAAATTTTCATCTCCACACAAAGGCATGTCAATTAAAAAAACTTATGCTGAATGAAGTTGGATCAAGGAAGAGATAAAGGAGGAAATAATTAAATTCCTTGAAAAAAACAACAAAGAAGCTATTTGCTACCAAACCTGTGGGATACTGCAAAAGCAGTCCTAAGGGAAAGACAGCACATCAACAATGTAATTAATTACCTTAAGGAATTGGAAAAGAAAGAACAATCCAATCCCAAACCTAGCAGAAGAAAAGAAATAACTAAAATTAAATCAGAAATAAATGAAACTGAAAACAAAAGAATCATTGAGAAAATTAATAAAACAAAAAGTCGGTTCTTTGAAAAAATAAATAAAATTGACAAAACTTTGATGAGATTGACTAAAAACAGAATAGTAAAATCTCTAATGCCCACAATCAGAAGTGAAAAAAGGGAAATAATAACTGACATCACATACATACAAAGATAATCTTTGACTACGACAAGAAACTTTATGCCCCCAAATTTGATAATGTGGAGGAAATGAACCAATACAAGGAATCACATCATCTCCCTAGACTTAACAACGAACAAATAGATTACTTGAACAGACCAATATTAAGCAGTGAGATTGAAGAAACAATATATCTGAAAAGAAAAAAGCCCTGGATCAGATGGCTTCACACCAGAATTCTATCAAACCTTCAAAAAACAACTTGTGCCTCTACTGAACAGCTTATTCTAAAATGTGGAGAAGGAAAGAACCTTCCCCAACACATTCTATGAAGCAAATATCACCCTTATACCAAAACCAGGCAAAGACCGAACCAAAAAGAACTACAGACCAATTTCTAATGAATAAAGATGCAAAAATACTTGATAAAATCTTACCTAATATATTACAGCTACACATTAAAAATTATAAATCACATCACAATCAAGTAAGCTTTGTCCCATGGATAAAAGTGTGGCTTAACGTAAGCAAATCCATAAATGTAATTCAGCACATTAAATCAAGTAAAAACAAAGACTAAATGATCCTCTTGATAGATGCAGAAAAAGCATTTGATAAAATTCAGCATCCTTTCCTAACAAGAACACTTAAGAAAATAGGCATAAGTGGCATATGTCTTAAACTGTTTGAAGCAATCTATGACAAACTCACAGCTAATGTCATATTGAATGAAGTAAAACTGAAAGCTTTTCCACTTAGAACAGGAATCAGATGAAGGATTCCTTCTATTTCCACTAATCTTCAACATAGTGCTCAAAGTTCTACACAATGCAATCAGATAAGAGAAGCATATAAAGTGTATCCAAATGGGGGAAGAGTAGGTCAAACTCTTGCTCTTTACTGACAATAAGTTCTTATACATAGAGAAACCCAGAGAATGAATGACAAAACTCCTGTAAGTGATCAAGAAATACAGTAATGTCTCAGAGTAGAAAAATCAATATCCACACATCAGTAGCCTTTGCATATACTAATAACAGCCAAGTTGAAAAGCTAATCGAAGACATAATTCTCTTCATAGTAGCTTCAAAGATAGTGAAATACATAGGAATGAACCTAACAAAACAGGCAAAGAACCTTTACAAAGAGAATTTTGACACTCTAAGAAAAGAAATAGCAGAAGACACACAATTAGAAGTGCACACCATGTTTTTGGCTGGGAAAAATCAACATTGTTAAAACATCTATACTACCCAAAGCAATCTACAGATTCAATGTAATTTCCATTAAAATACCAACATCATACATTGAATAACTGGAAATAATAGTTCTTTGCTTTGTATGGAACCAGAAAAAAAATGCCATATAGCCAAGACAACTTTTAGCAATAAAAACAAAGCCAGAGGCATCATTCTACCAGACTTTAGTCTATATTACAAGTCCACAGTGATTAAAACAGCATGGTTTGGCACAAAAATAGAGACATAAACATTTTAAACAAAATAGACAACCAAGAGATGAAACAAGTGTCTTATAGTTTTCTGATCTTTGATAAACCAAAGCATACACTGGGGGAAAGAATTCATGTTCAACAAACAATGCTGGAAGAACTGGATAACCACATGTAAAACACTAAAACTGGACCCTCACCTTTCACCACTTACAAAAGTTGATTCAAGACGTGTATCAGTTTTAAATCTAAGATATGAATGTTAAAAATCTGAGAAGAAAGTGCAGGAAAAACTCTTTAGATGTCGGCCTGGAGAAAGATTTTATGAAGATTTCAATGGCAATTATAAAAACAAGAACAACAACAACAAAAAATGAAGTTAATTAAACTGAAAAACTTCTGCAAAGCTAAGGACACAACAATCAAAGCAAATAGATAATCTTCAGAATGGGAAAAGATATTTGCATTTTACTAATCTGGCAAAGGTTTGATAACTAGGATCTATAGAGAACTCAAATTAATCAACAAAAGAAGGGTGAACAATCCCATCTATCTCTAGGCAAGAGACATGAACAGAATCTTCTCTGAGGAAGACAAATAGTTAACAAAGACATGGTAAAATGCTCCTCATCCCTAGTTATCAGAGAAATAAAAGTCAATACCACTGTGTGATATCATTTAACTCCCCAATAAGATTAGCCCACATCACTAGGTCTATAGTTGCGGATGCTGGCATGGATGTGCACAGAGTGGAACATTTTTACACTGTTGGTGGGACTGCAAACCAATACCACCTCTTTGGAAGGAAGTATGGAGAATCCTCAAAGAACTCAAGTTAGGCCTTCCATTCCACCATACAATCCCATTACTAGGTATCTACCCAGAAGAAAAATAATCATTTTATTATAAGGACATTTGCACTAGATTGTTTATTGCGGCTCAATTTACAGTCACCAAGATGTGGAAACAACCTAAATATCCATCAACTCAGTAAAGGATTAACAAACTTTGGTATATGTATACCATGGAATACTATGCAACCATTAAAAAAGACAGTGACTTTACATCTTTTATATTAACCTGGATGAAGTTGAAGCACATTGTTCTTAGTAAAGTAACACAAGAATGGAAAAGCAAATATCCAATATACTTGATACTTATGTGAAGCCTGTAGACAATCTAATTCACACCTACAGAGGAGAAAAACTCATTTCAATTCAAGTTGGGAAATCAGGGAGGGGAAAAATTAGAGAAGAGGGTTTGGAGTACTCTCACTAAATGGGCACAATATAGTGGTGTACAGCACACATTTTGGGTGAAGGACACAACCACAAGAACTCTGCCTAACAAATTTAAATATTGTAACCTAGTTGGTCATACCCTCACATTAACCTGAAATAAAAAAAGAAAGAAGGAAAAAGAAACCAAGAAAGTAATCTCATTTACAATAGCTACAAATCACATAATATGCTAGGAATAAACTTAACTAAGGAAGAGAAAGATCCCTACAATGAAAACTGTAAAACATTGATGAAAGAAATTGAAAAGTACACGAAAAAATATTCCAATTATCACTGATATTAAGAACTGATACTGTTTACATGTCTATACTACACAAATCAATCTCAGATTCAATGCATTCATCACCAAAATACAATGTCATTTTTCAGAGAAAAAGAAAAAAAAATCTAAATTTATATGGAACTACAGAAGGCCAAAGTAGCCACAGCTAATCTGAGTAAAAAGAACGAAACTGGAAGAATCACATTACCTGACTTCAATTATTACTACAGAACTGTAGTAACCAAAACAACATGATACTGGCATAAAAACAAGCATGTAAGCCAATGGAACAGAGTGAAGAAACTAAAAATAAAACTACACGTTTAGTGAACTCATTTTTTTGTGTGTTTTTTTTTTGTGTGTGTGTGTGTGTGTTTAGTGAACTCATTTTTAACTAAGGTGTCAAGAATATATACATTGGGGAAAACATAGTCTCTTCAAGAAATGGTACTATAAATATAGGATATTTATACACAGAAAAATAAAACTAGATTCATGTCTCTCACCATATAAAAAAAGCAAAATGGACTTAAATCTAATACCTGAAATAATTAAACTACTAAAAAAAATTAGAGAAAAACTCCAAGACATTGACCTGGGTAAGTCAATCAAGTTCACAAGCTTCTGCCAGCAAAAGAAATAATCAACAAAGTGAAGAGACAATACACAGAATGAGAGAAAATATTGGCAACCTATCCATCTGAGGAAGGATTAGAAACTAGAATATATAATGAGCTCAAACAATTCAGTAGGAAAAAATCAAATAATCCAATTAACAAATTGGCAAAAGATCTGAATAGATACTTCTCAAAAGAAGACATAGAAATGACCAACAAGTACATGCTCATCATCCTTAGTTGTGAGAGTAGTGCAAATCAAAACCCAAGGAGATATCATCTCACCCCACTTAAAATGAAAAGAAGCAGGGAGGAGAGAGGAAGATGGGGAATCACAGTGTATGGCACATCTCTTGGGGATAGGACACAATTACAAGAGGGACTTTACCTAATAAATGCAATCAGTGTAACCTAATTCATTGTAACCTCAATGAATCCCAAATAATAAAATTAATAAATAAATAAAAATAAAATTAATTTTAAAAGCATAGGCAATGACAATTGCCAGTGAGGATATGGAGAAAGGGAACTCGCATACAGTGTTGGTAAGAATGTAAGTTATTGCAATCACTATGGGGAAGAGTGTAGAGCAGCAGTTCTCAACCTATGGATTGCAACCCACAGAAACTGTATTAAAGGGCCGCGGCATTAGAAAGTTTGAGAACTACTGGTATAGAGGTTCTTCAAAAAAATAAAAATAGAACTACCATGTCACACAGCAATCCCACTACTAGGCACATATCCAAGAGACAGGATATTCACTCCCATGGTTATTACAGCACCATTCCTGATGGCCAATATTCAGAACCAACTCAAGTGTTCATCAGTGGATAAAAGAAAGGATAAAGAAATTGTGGTACTTGTACACAATGGAATATTATTCAGCAATAAAGAAGCATGAAATCCTGTCATTTGCAACAACAGTAATAGAAACAGAAAACCATTGTGTTAAGTGAAATAAGCCAAGCACCATAAAATAAATCTCACATATTCTCACTCATATGTGGAAATTAAATATTAAAACAATTGAGCTCATGGAGATAGAGAATAGAACACTGGTTACAAGAGGCTGAGAAGGAGGAATAAATTAGGGATGACTAATAGGTGCAAAAGCATAGTTAGAAAGAATGAACCACATCTGATATTACAACAAAGAGTCAACAATAAGTTATGGGATACTTTAAAATAACTAAAAGAGTGTAATTTAGAGTGCTCCTAACATAAGGAAATGATAAATACTTGAGGTGATGAATACCCAAATCACCCTGATTGGGCTATCACACATTGTATTGTCACTATCAAAATATGACATGTACCCTATAAATACAACCATATGATATGAATCCATAATAATCAAAAATAAATAATTTCAAAATACATAAATATTCAGCTTTGCTTATTCAAACAGTACGTAATTGCTCATAACTATTAATTTTCATTCTTTACAGATGCTACTGCCTACATAGTTGGCACATAGACAATTTTCTTACACATGTCTAAATGACCACTAGTAGTTTAAATATGACCAAAATATGAATGAATATCGGTTCCTTAAAATTCTATTGATTGTGATTGGTTCTTGGAATTAAACATCTGCTTATGATAGATTCTGGCATATGCACTCAAGTTTATCAATTCAATTATTGCATTGGGCAATCTGGGCATTAAGAATTGTATAAGTTACAAAATATTTTGAGGAAGGAGGAGCATTAGTATATAGAATTCCTAAATATGAGGGAAGATCATTATTTACACTATAGAGCTGGCAATCTAGTCCCACTATCAATAATTTTTACTATTAAATTTTTTCCATTTTGAAATTAAGTTAAATTCCCTATTTAATAAATAAATTCTGTAGTTATATATCAGATTCTTTCCAAGCAATACAAGACATTTTGGCTATAACAAAAATACATTAAAAGTCTACCAATGACAATACTCCTTTTAATTTTTAAAAACCATCTGGTTGCTTGTTCTTATGTAAAATACAAAAACAAAGGATGGCCAACTAGAAGCAGCTTCCAAAAGAGGCTTCTGTCCAAAAGGAAAGATAACCTCCAGAAACTGCCCAATTAACCTGAAAACTGAGTAGACTAGCTGAAAGAGAGAAGTGATAACTGCAGGTCACATCTGCTGAGGAAAGCTGCAACTCCAAGAAAGCAAGCTGCAGGTGCAAAATTCATCTGAAAGGAAAAGTGTCCATCGTCTCCCTCAAGAGAGCTGTAGTTTTTTTTGTTTTTCTGTTTCCTTTCTTTTCTTCTTTTCCTCTTCAGCTCCTGTAGGATTTCTACAGACAAGCGGTGAACTGTGGACCTCTTGTCTCAACCCTTGGAAGAGTGCTGTGGGAAGTGGGAACTGCTTCCACAGAGCAACCCTGCTGTGACTCTGAACATGCTCTTGGTAGGCAGAAAAACTGAACTAAAGTTTTCCCAGCCGTTCTGAACTTACAGTACACCCTTCCCCCCTTACCTGATAAACCAGAAGCCTAACCCATGTTGAGACTGAGGGAGGAGGTTCTTGTGTGGTGCCCCACCCCCACTGCCTACCAGACCAAGTATGCCAGGAGCAAGAGAATTCTGGGGGGCCACAGTGAGCCTCCCTCCCCACGCCAAGGACTCTGTCAGCAACCACATGGCCCCATTCTCCACACTCACCAAGACTCTGCAAGTCCACTTCCAGCCAGGGACACAATAGGAGACTGTGCCCCAACCTCATGGCCTGTGCCCCGGGCTGCAGGCCCGCTCCTGGCCAGGCACTCCCCTGGCGACCACGAGGCCCCACGGTCTGCACCCACCAGGCCTCTGCAGGCCCACCCCCAGTCAGAGACTCCTCTGGCAAAAGTGCGGCCCCTCACCTGCCCAGCGTCCGCAGGCCTGCACTTAGCCGGCAACCATGCAGCCCCATGCCCAGACCCTGCCAGGAACTCCCGCAGAGATGGCTCAGCCCACACCCTGCATCCGCCTTTAGGCAGGGACTCCACCAGCAAAAGCACGACTCTGTGCCTCAGCCCGCTGGGCCTGCGCAGGCCCGCCATGGCCAGGGACTACCACTGCAACAGTGTGACCCCGTGCCCCAAGTGTGCCAGCTCCCACAGGTCCAACTTTGGACAGGGACCTAACTGGCAACCACACAGCCCCAATCTCTGCATGCACCAGCCCTCAGCAGGTCCGCCCCTGACCAGAGACTCTGCCAGCGATCACATGGCTCTGCACCCCGTGCCCACCGGACCTCCGCACACCTGCCCCCCTCCTAGGGACCCTGCCTAGGGGGAGGGAAGGTCTGCCTCGGCCAGGGACTCAGCCAACAACCAGGCGTTCATGCACCCTATGCCCACTGGGTCTCTGCATGTCTGTCCCCAGCCAGGGACTCTGCCAGCAACTGCACAGCCCTGCATCTCATGCCCACCAGGTCTCCGCAGGCATACCTCCAGCCAGGGACACCAGGAGCCTCACAACTGGTGTCCTCCCTCCCATACCCTTCCTTCCTCTGTATCGTCCCGCCCATGTAGCCAGGAACTCCAGAAGCCATGGACACAGACTCTCCCTCTGGAGCCCACCTTACCTCTGCATGGAGCCCTCCTCCAGCCCAGAGACTGCTCGAGCCATGGGCTCTCTTCGCCAAAGTAACACCTGGCGAAGACAGCACCTGGCACTCCCAGAACCATGTGCACGATCCAACGCCCTGCTGCTGGATCTGAGGGTGCCATGTTCTGGAACGGCTACCACAGCCAGAACTCCCTGGCTGGGGCAGTCCCAGAGGATCTACAGAGGGTCACACCCTACAAAGTTCCAGCAACAATACAGCAATCCTCCTGGGGTCTAATCTTGCAGACACACCTCCCTAACTCTGAGGACGTCCAGTGGCAACAGTGAAAAACAATCATGGGGAAGAATAAATGGAAAAACTCTGGCAATATGAATAATCAGAGTAGATCAACTCCCCCAAGGAACAACAAGGCAGACACAGCACAAGATCCCATGCATAAACAATTGGCAGAGATGTCAGAAATCGATTTCAGAATCGGGATAGCAAATAAGATCAACAGAATGGAGGAAAAGATGGAATTAGAATTTCAAGCAGTAATCCAAAAGATGTCTCAAGAATTCAATGACTTCAAAAACAAAATGACCAAAGATTTTGACACATTGAGACAAGAAGTTGCAGCCCTCAAAGATCTAAGAAATACAGTAGAATACATCAGTAACAGAATGGAGCAAGCAGAAGAAAGGATTTCTGACATGGAAGACAAAGCTTTCGAACACTCACAAACCTCCAAAGAGGAAGAGATCACTCTCTCAGAGAGCTCTGGAATAATTCAAAGAAACCAATATTCGCCTTATAGGGATCCCCGAAAGCGACGAAGCAGCTTCACAAGACACGGAGTCTCTTTTTCATGAGATTATGAAAGAGAATTATCCAGACATGCCAAGAGATTCTGAAATTCAGACACCAGACAGTTTCAGAACTCCAGCAAGACGCAACCCAAATAAGACATCCCCCAGGCACATCATAATCAATTTCACTAAAGTTAATGTGAAGGAGAATATTCTAAAAGCAGCCAGACGTAAGAGAAGAACCCACAAAGGGAAGAATAGTAGAATAACTGCAGATCTCTCTTCTGAAACCTTTCAAGCTAGAAGAGGGTGGTCATCCACTTTTAATCTCCTAAAACAAAATAACTTACCACCCAGGATCCAGTATCCAGCTAAACTGGGTTTCATTTATGATAGAGAAATTAAATACTTTAATGACATATACATGTTGAAGAAATTTGCCATGACTAAACCAGCTCTCCAGGATATTCTCACACCTATCTTCCATAATGACCAGTGTAATCCTCCATGACAAAGTAAACTCACCCAGAAACTTTTGATCAAATTCCAACTTCCACAGTCGAGAAACGATAAAAAATGTCCACCAGACTTTCAAAACGCATATCAATATTCTCAATTAATGTGAATGGTTTAAGTTCTCCTGAAAAGAGGCACAGGTTGGCTTTTTGTATACAAAAACTCAGGCCAGATATCGGCTACATACAAGAATCTCATCTAACCTTCAAAGATAAATATAGACTCAAGGTGAGAGGATGGTCATCTATATTCCAGGCAAATGGAAAGCAGGTATTGCAATCCTATTCGCAGATACAATGGGCTTTAAACCAACCAAAATAAGGAAAGATAAGGATGGAAACTTCATATTTGTTAAAGGTACTACTCAATATGAGATTCCAATTATTAATATTTATGCACCCAACCAGAATGCGCCTCAATTTATAAGAAAAACTCTAATTGACATTAGCAACTTGATCACCTCCAGCTCCATAGTATTTGGAGATTTTAACACACCTTTAGTAGTGCTGGATAGATCCACCAAAAAGAGTAGAGCAAAGAAACTTTAGATTTAAATTTAAACATTCAACATCTGGATTAATAGAAATCTACAGAACATTTCATCACAACAAAACTAAATACACATTCTTCTCATCAGCCCATGGAACGTAATTCAAAATCGGTCACATCCTAGGTCACAAGTCTAACCACAGCAAATTTTAAAAAATAGAAATTATTCCTTGCATCTCAGACCATCATGGAATAAAAGTTGAACTCAATAACAAAAGAAATATACATACTCATACAAAAACATGGAAGCTAAGTAACATTATGCTGAAGGATAGATGGGTCATAGAAAAGATTAACAGTGTATTTTAGAAGGGTACAGACGAACCTTACTAAATGCAGAATACAAATGTCTTCATATAACAACTGTGAAAATGCCAGGAAGGCTATGTTAATCAGTTTGATGAAAATAGTTCAGATTGTATATGAGACAGCACATTGTACCCCTTGATTGCATTATTGTACACAGCTATGATTTAATAATAAAGACAATTTTAAAAAAGAAGGAAATTAACAAATTTTTGGAACAAAATGACAATGAAGACATGAATTATTGGAAACTCTGGGATACTGAAAAGGCAGTCCTAAGAGGGAAATTTACAGCCTTCATCAACAAAACGAAAAGAGAGGAAGTTAACAACTTAATTGGATATCTTAAGCACCTGGAGAAAGAAGAACATTCCAACCCCAAACCGAGAAGAAGAAAAGAAATAACCAAAATGAGGGGAGGAGCCAAGATGGTGGTCTGTAGCCAGCTTTCTGGAGACACTCCTGTCCAGAAGGAGACTTAAAGGACAGAAATTTAGCAAGAAAGCCAACAGTTTGGAGCTGAGTCAAGAGACAAGGTCGAGGAACGCACATCAACCCTATTGGAGCGACCTGAGACCCCAAGGATACAAATAAAAGGTACAGAGCACATCACCAAGAGGACGGGAGTCCCCTCCCCCAAGAGAACAGCTCGCAGTATACGCCATACCTCCATACAAACAAGCGAGCAGAGTTCGGCTGTCCTCCCACTCTACCCCACGGAGAGACCCTCTAAAAACCGGACCTCCTTCCCCTGTGCTGTGGCACCATCCTGCCAGGCATAAAGTGGCATAAAACTGTATGTATTCTCCACCTGCAAGTTGGAACTCCTGGCACTCCCCTCCACTCTCACCCTGAGGTCTGGAAGTCTGTCCCCCATGGAGTCCAGATTCTGGAACACTTTCTGGAGGGGAGTGGACAGGACGTGGGTTGCTGCGGGTCTGTGCTGTTCTCCCAGCTCAGAAGCAGTGAGAGAGTGAGCCGAAAAGCAGCTGGCTGAAAAAATGGCTGGCTGAAAGACGGCTGGCTGAAGGAGTCAAAAGCTTTGCTGAGTTTCAGCCACACCTGGCCCTCAGGGGATGACAGCTGAGACAAAGGGCTGAAGCTCGCAGACTAAGTCAGGACTATTAGCAGCCCAGC
>CAUYON010060577.1:0-10726 GCA_963573935.1 Arctocebus calabarensis
TGTAAGGACTTGGACCTTGACCGTCCTCTAGAACCAGAATTCCTTCTTGGAGTTCTTGACTGCCTTGCTGAGGTAGACCGCCTTGGTAGTGATTTGGAACGAGATTTAGAATGGCTGTAAGAAAATCGCCTGTGTCGAGACCTGCAAACATGCACAATGTTAGAGCGTATTTTTCACACAAAACAAGAGGTCAGGAAACAACACTTTCAGGAGCTTATATACTTTACATAACATTAGTTATGTTTTAGCTAGATAAGCTAAAAAAATTATAATTTTATTATGCATGCTTTTGGTTCAAACCTGAGTATCAAGTTCATAATATTCGTTATACTAGAATATATGATCAAAAGATTTTTAATTTGCTGGATATATCCTACATGGCTCAGTTCTGGAAAATGACCTACATATTTAGTCTAGGTTCACAATTCTTAAGAGATACAAAAATCCCAAGGAAAAAAAGATTAAAAGAGAGAGAGAAAGGACAAACAAAAACATTTAAAGTTTATCAAATAATGCTTATAAAAAGAAAAACCTAGATGCAGGACTTCTAGGTCCTGCCATGAAAGAGCAGCTTATACTAGGCTTAACTTCTCATAGAAAATAGCTATATGAAAAAGCTACACACATTTATGAAACAACTGAAGACACTGGAGAGTAACCCACACAGGCAGAACCTGCTTGGCTCTTTTTTTCAATTTTAAAACAATTTTGCTCTGTTGTCCTGGGTAGAGTGCCGTGGTGTCATAGCTCACAGCAACCCCAAACTCCTAGTTTCAGGTGATTCTCTTGCCTCAGCCTTCCAAATAGCTGGGACTACAGGCACTGCCACTTTTCTATTTTTAGTAGTGACAGGGTCTCTCTCTTTTTCAGGCTGGTTTCCAACTCCTAGCTCAAGGGATCCACCCCCCTCAGCCTCTTAGAGTGGTGGTGGGACAGTTGTGAACCACTGCTCATCACTGGGCTCTTATTACTAAGACCATTTTCAAATGATGGTATGGGGGAATAGACCCAATCAGAAAATGGCTATTAGGACTACCAAAATGTCGGGGACTTGACAGATGAGGGAATTACAGCCCAAAAGGAACCCCTAAAAGCTGCCTATAAATTCTCCTTTAAGTCACTGGCCATCTTCTAATTGTGAGACCTCAACTGGGAAATTCAAGAACTGAGCTGAAATTTTATCAGACACCCAGTGCTGAAGAAAGAAGCTGGAGTTCCAGCCCACAAAAGGTCAAGGAAGCTTGTGCAACAACCTAAGCTTTAAATGGATAACCCAGAAGGGCCATGTGTGGCAGACTGGACACCTGGACCTGCAGGCATGTACTGATTCTCTGAGGACGGTTTTGCTTATCTGTGGTGTCAAAAAAATTTGATCAGCTTTCTTTCTTTTTTTTTTTAAATTATTTTTATTATTAAATCATAGCTGTGTACATTAGTGCAATCAAGGAGTACAATGTGCTGGTTTCATATACAATCTGAACTATTTTCATCAAACTGATTAACATAGCCTTCATGGCATTTTCTTAGTTATTATATGAAGACATTTGTATTCTGCATTTAGTAAGTTTTGCCCATACCCTTCAAAGATGCACCATAGGTGTGATCCCACCAATTATCCTCCCTCCCCCCCAACCTCTCCCCTCCCCTGCCTTGCCCCTTTCTCCATATTCTTGTGCTATAGTTGGGTTATAGTCTTCATATGAAAGCTAAAAATTAGCTTCATAGTAGGGATGAGTACATTGGATACTTTTTCTTACATTCTTTAGATACTTTGCTAAGAAGAATATGTTCCATCATCAGCTCTCTTTAGTGCTGTTTTTTTTTTTTTCATGTGTAGCCCAAGGCAACTCTTATTCTTCCAATTTGTGGCAGAGAAGAAAAAGGATGGATACCCTGGGGATAACTACAAAGCCAAAATAGATCAGATTTAACAATACCTCAAAACCAAGACTTAATAGGATCAAGGTGATATGCCAATATTCTGCCTATTAGAAAAAAACAAAAAAAAAAAAAGAAAAAAACAACTCTCTTTGGAGGATGGCAACATCATACAGAGCATCTATAATCTTTCATTCACAATGTCCACCATCCAATAAAATAAATTGTGAGGTATAATAAAAAAAATAGGCAAAAACTACTAAAAACGAGGAGAAAGGCTGGACATAGTGGCTCATGTCTATAATCCCAGCACTGTAGGGAGACCAAGGCAGGAGGATCTCCTGAGATTAGGAGTTCGACCAGCCTGAGCAAGAGCAAGACATGTTCTCTATTAAAAATAGAAAAGTGGTGGGTACCTGCATTCCCAGCCACCTGGGAGGCTGAGGCAAGAAGTATCATTTGGGCTCGGCACCTGTGGCTCAACGGGCTAAGGCGCCAGTTATGTACACCTGAGCTGGCAGGTTCGAATCCAGCAGGCCCCACCAAACAACGACAGCTGCAACCAAAAAATGGCCGGGCGTTGTGGCGGATGCCTGTAGTCCCACCTACTTGGGAGGCAGAGGCAAGAGACTCGCTTGAGCCTAGGTATTGGAGGTTGCTGTGGCTCTCTACCCAGGGGGAAAGCTTGAGGCTCTGTCTCAAAAAAAAAAAAAAGTATCATTTGAACCCAAGAATTTGAGGTTGCTGTGAGCTAGGCTGAGGTCCTGACACTCTAGCCTGGGTGACAAAGAAAGACTCTGTCTCTCACACACACCCAAACAAAATCTGTAACAGAGCATAAAAGATATGTAGTCACAGTCATGTAGCAAGAGGAAAGGCTCAATAGGGCAGAAGCAATATTTGCAGAGATAGTCACCTGGAATGTTCCAAAACTAACAAAAGGCAGCAGCTTGTGATTTCAAAAAGCACAGTAAACCCCAAGTAGAATTAAATACAAAGAAAACTACACTAGACACATCACAGTGAAACTGCTGAAACCAAAATCTAAAAGGAAATCTAAAAGCTGCCAGAGAATAAAAGATAAACCACCCTCAAAGGAGTAAGAGCAACAGCTAACTACAGATATCATAAAACAACTGAATGACATTTTAAAGAAAGAGAAAAAATTCCTGCCAACATAGAATTCTATCCCCAGCAAAAAATATCCATCATGAACATAAAAAATTTTTTCAGTCAAACAAAAACTGAGAGAATTCACTGTCAGCAAATGTGTATGGTAACGAAAACTAAATACAGCTTAGTAGGGACCCCTCTCTACATAAAAAAAAAAAAGAAGAAGAAGAAAAATTAGCCAGGTGTTGTAGCATGTACCTAATGTCTCAGGTACTTAGGAGGCTGAGGAAGGAAAATCACAGGAGCCCAGGAGTTTAAGGCTAAAGTGAGATATGATGATACTTTCTAGCCCTGACAAAGGAGAGAGACCCTAACGGGGAAAAAAAAAAAAAAAAAAAGAAAGAAATAATAAGATTCGGGGCTGGGCCTGGTTGCTAACATCTCTAACCCCAGCACTTTGGGAGGCCAAAACAGGACGGATGGCTTGAGCCTAGGAGTTCGAAAGCAGCCTAAATAACATAGAAGAACCCCTACATCTACCAAAAAAAAAAAAAAAAAATTAGCTGGGTGTGATGGCAGACACTTGTAGTCCTATCTCCTTGGAAGACTGAGACAAGAAATTAGCTTGAGCCTATAAGTTCAGGGCTGTAGTAAAGCTATGATCACACCACTACACTCAAGCCTATCTCCAAAATAAAAAAGAAATACTAAATATTCTTAGACTAAGGGAAAATGATTTTAGATCTTAACGCTGAACTAGAGAAAGGAATAAAGAACACTGGAAAGTGTAACTATATTGACATAGAATATATTCTGGAATAAATGCAGTCTTTTATAAGTTATTAAATTTCATTCATGCTGTAGATAGTTGTAGAAAACAAGATGGGGAAAATGTCCTTGAAAAAAATCCTAGGCGGTGCCTGTGGCTCAAAGGGGTAGGGCGCTGATCCCATATGCCAGAGGTGGCGGGTTCAAACCTAGCCCTGGCCAAAAAAAAAGAAAAAAATCCTAACAGGCGCTGTATTTGGAATATAGAAAAGGAGGCTGAGGGCTCGGCGCCTGTGGCTCAATGGGCTAAGGAGCCTGGCACGTGCACCTGAGCTGGTGGGTTAGTATCCAGCCCGGGCCCACCAAACAACAATGACAGCTGCACCCCAAAAAAAATGGCCAGGCGTTGTGGCGGGTGCCTGTAGTCCCAGCTACTTGGGAGGTGGAGGCAAGAGACTCACTTGAGCCCATGAATTGGAGGTTGCTGTCAGCTGTGATGCCACAGCAGTCTATCCAGGGTGACAGCTTGAGGCTCTGTCTCAAAAAAAAAAAAATGAAAGAAAAGGAGACTGAGGGGCAATTTACTATTCTTCAGGGTCATTCTTATATACACATTCATCGACATCAAGTCAACAAGATTTAGAGGACACCAAACTATGGGCTAGCAACTAGTGCACAACACTGGGGACACACACATGAATAAGACAAAAGTCCTTGTTCCTCAAAGAGTTCATAGTCTAGTGCCAGCAACAAACTAGTTTTTTCTTACATTTGCTGAAGGTAAAGACATGACTCTTTTCAGTCCAAGGTAATACCATGTATACTATATACTTAAAGTGTATGTTAGGGTTACATGTGTTCTGATCCATACACATACAGACCAACACACCCACCCACACCCAAAATCTGATGCTTATGAATACTTTGAAAGCCAGGTAACATTTACATTCTCTATAATACAGCTTTTAAAATGACAAAAACCTGGGTCAGGGAGGATAAGCAGTAGTCTTTTTTTTTTGAGACAGAACCTCAAGCTGTCACCCTGTATAGAGTGCGGTGGCATCACAGCTCACAGCAACCTCCAATTCCTGGGCTCAAGCGAGTCTCCTGCCTCCGCCTCCCAAGTAGCTGGGACTGCAGGCACCCGCCACAATGCCCGGCCATTTTTTTTGGTTGTAGCCATCACTGTTGTTTGGCGGGCCCGGGCTGGATTCGAACCCGCCAGCTCAGGTGTACGTGGCTGGCACCTTAGTCCGTGAGCCAGCAGTAGTCTTTTAACTAGTACAAAGCAGAACAGCACTGTGTTAACAGAAGTGGTCCTTTCTATCCCTGACACTCCATGATTTGGGACACTGATAGCCACTTTTATGGGGTTTTTTTAATAACACCCAAGTGTTATATACATTACTCTCACTAGAAGGCATAACAATGTGAATATCTATCTACCCTACTAAGATTAATCTAGAGGGAAAAAATGGTTAACTAAGGCACTAATGCATTTGAAGACAACTTAAATTCTTTTTTTTTAGTTGAGACAGAGTCTCACTTTGTCACCCTCAATAAAGTGTGGTTGCATCATAAGCTCACAGCAAACTCAGACTCGGGCTCTGGCGATTCCCTTGCCTCAGCCTCCGAAGTAGCTGGGACTACAAGTCCACCACAATACCCAGCTATTTAGTCTTACTCTTGCTCAGGCCGGGCTCAAAACTGTGAGCTCTGGCAATCCACCCGCCTGTGCCAAATCACTCATATTATACATACCACCCACATCATTTTAAACTTAGGATAAACTACACACAGGTTGAGCATCCTTAATCTGAAAATCCAAAACCTTCTGGGCACCAACCAACATGACCCCAACAAGTGGATAATTCCACAGCTGACTTCATGTGACAGGTTGAAGCTAAAACTTTATTTCTTGTACAAAATTATTAAAATATTATATAAAATTACCTTCAAACTACAAATTTAAGGGGTATATAAAACATAAATGAAGTTCGTATTTAAAGCTGGGTCCCATCCCTGAGATAATTCATTTTATATATATGCAAATATTCTCAATTCTGAAAAAAATATGAAATCTAAAACAATTCTGGCCCCAAGAATTTTGGATAACTTATACATGTATATATAGAAATAAGTAAAATTCACATTAATCTGAACTGTCGAACAACACCAGAAACAGTGTAATTGGTATTAGTGTTACTTTCTTGTACACAAAGTATATAAATGAAAAAAAAATGTATATTAATTTGCTCTTACCACATTTTAAGTTCTATTAACTTTGTATCTGAGTGTAGAAACTATACATTTGTATCATAGGCTAAATCTCAAATAGCCAATCAATGGAAAAATGGCTTTCCCTTAGCCAGGAGACAAACTGGATCATTCTTCATAAGATGCAAGTGAGGGGCCTGGCACCTGTAACTCAGGAGCTAGGGCGCCAGCCACATACACCAGAGCTGGCAGGTTTGAACCCACCCCAGGCCTGCCAAACAATGACCACTACAACCTCCCTCCCCCCCCAAAAAAGCCAGGCAAGGCGCCCAAGTCCCAGCTCCTTGGGAGGCTGAGGCAAGAGAATCTCTTAAGCCCAAGAGTTTGAGGTTGCTGTGAGCTGTGATGCTACAGCACTCTACCGAGGATGACATAGTGAGACTGTCTCAAAAAAAAAAAAAAGCAAGAGAAGTTGACATTGTTACTCTACCAGGGAAGATAATAAAAAGGATCAGTTTCCAAAATATAGTATGGCTGTTTCTAAACAGTCCTTCACCAGTCTTGGTAACAGTCCAATCCTGACCTGGGTTCTCTTGGCTTATAAAAGGAGCTTAGAGTTTCCCACCTTCACGCCTACCCAAGGACAGGCCAAATCAAAGTATCTGGTTCATATCAGAGAAGAGGTACTTCTTAGACATGTAGGATTTCAGAGCTCTGACAAGGCCTTATTTTTTAGAAATCAGGATTTTGAGGTATGAAAAAGTCACAGAACTTGGATATGATTCTCTTTTATCTTTCTCTTCCACTTGGCTGGAGGATTAAGAGCCAAGCCACTTCACAATCTTGTTTTTAAAACCAGCAATTTGCTTATGGTAATGATGCTCTTTTTAGCTCTGGTATGTATACCGTATGTCAGACCTTTTACTGTTTAGGCTCTGGGAGTTGGGGAACGGAAGAGCTGTGAATGAAAGTTAACAAGCCTGATGACCAGCTTTGATTTGAAGCTATGTGAGGCTATCTAGCTTAGGTTTTACATGTGGTCCAGGAAGCCAGCCTTTTTATTACTCAGAGGGTAAGGATACTGTTATAAATGCTAAGCATTTTCTAAGATCATTCTTTAAGAATGAACACAATTTTGCCTCAAAATTAACATGCCTATGAAAAACTATACCATTAAAACTCAAAATAAATGCTATAAATGTTTATTAATTTAGGCACGCCAATACAATTTCAGTTATTATTTCAATAGCTTCACCATTTAATTAGTTTCCACTGTGATCTACTATCATTCTAATAGAAAAAGACTAGTGGCTAGAAAAATAGACAATTTGCAAATATCACCCCCCATTTACTACTTTTTATGTCATCTTCAATACTGCCATACTTGATATTTATTCTTGATAATAACTTACCTTTTATAAGTAAATTTATTTTTATTAACTTTGGTCAACCTCCTTTCAGAAGAGATGGTATTTCTCATGAGTTAAGTCACTTTCAGAACTTAAGATTCCAAATCCTTAGGCTCATTTAGGAAAATTTACCTAAAATTCTTCGCCTTGTTTGGTGAGCCTATCTTCTTCTATATTTTGCTTGTCCTTTAGCATATATTATCTTCCCATTTAAAAAGTTAAAGTTAAGTCATCATGAAATAAATACACTGTAAGGTATCCAAAAAACCCAAGTTAAGTAACAATATATGATAAATAGAGAAAAGCATTTCTTTCTATAAAAGCTGATTATTTATGGATATTAAACAAAATGATTTGAGTGGCCTGTTTTTAAAATGTTTTCCAAAAGAGTAGAAAATGCAGTTTTCAATCCTGTTTTTTTGTACTCACTCTTTAAGGCTATCAGAACGCCTCCTGTTTCTGCCCCATGAAGAACTCCTACTTCGAGTTCTTCTTTGGCTGGGGCTTCTTGATCTCCTTTGATCACTTGGAGAACAAGGATGACGTTCTTTTGATTTCATTTGGCCTGGTGCTAGAATATAAAGAACAAGACTTAGTAACATAATTCATTACCTGAAAACTGCAGTAACAGCCCCTCTACTAGTATCATTTTCAGAAGAATTTTACGTAAAAAACCTGTCATTGCTGAAACTCATTCTGCTAAATAAATAGAAGCTAATGTTTAGTTACACTTACTTTTGCGATCACCTTGTGCAAACTGTATTTCAATCTGACGACCACACACCCACTTTCTATTGAGGTTATAAAGAGCATCTTCAGCATCTCGAACATCTTCAAATATGACTAGCTGTTAAGGACACTTTGAACATCAGATATCAAGTAAAAATATTTCTGAAGTATTATTTACATGTGAAATGAAATTAATAGAAAAAAGTTCAAGTTATTAAGCCTACAGCTCCAACATGAATGATCAGAAAAGTTTACTTTTTACTGAAAACAAATATCCCATTATGATGTAGAAAAGTAAGTCTGAAAATAAAAAGTGAAAATCAAAAGAATATTCCTGATAGTCCTGATAGTAGTTAAGAAAGCAAATAAAACAAAAAGAACAAAAATGTGTAACTGGACCTTTATAATATATGTAATGTAACATAATTGGGATATGTTAAAACATTCCAAATATTCCAAGTATAATTGGAAACAAGTTATGGGGGGGGAGCCCCAAATTGGCCAGCATTATAAAGTAAACTGCTTAAGACTCACTCCCTTGTTTCAGATAAAGGATCCATCAGATTTTTCACTGAATATCAGCATGTAGGAGCTTTTATTCTGAAATTAAAATTACTTTTTCATTAAAAAGCTTTTTAATTATGACATTTAGGAGAAATTACTTATAATAAATAAAACTGCACATATACAAGAGAGTTAAAACAAAAACTAATTTTGTTCTTTAAAAATATCTACCGGGGCAGCGCCTGTGGCTCAGTGAGTAGGGCTCCAGCCTCATATACCGAGGGTGGCAGGTTCGAACCCAGCCCTGGCCAAACTGCAACAAAAAAATAGCAGGGCATTATGGCCTGTAGTCCCAGCTACTGGAGAGGCTGAGACTAGAGAATTGCCTAAGCCCAAGAGCTGGAGGTTGCTGTGAGCTGTGACACCCCCGCTCTCTACCGTGGGCAACAAAGTGAGAGTCTTGTCTCAAAAAAAAAAAAAAAAGAAAGAAAGAAAGAAAAATCTACCTTTGAACCTACCACTTTAAACATTCCTTTACGTTTTTCTGTGTATGTGTTTTTTCCTTTATGTTTTTACTACTTGGGATATAAGTATAAAAAGAACATAAAGGCAATCTGTAAACATCTGGAATTACATATATTGGTTTGTAATACCCTACTAAACTTATTTATAGAAATTATGTAATATTAAACCTAACTGTAATAGAAACTATATATAAAAAGAATAAAAAAAGCTATACATAAAAAAAAAAAAAAGCTATAAAGAAAGCTATATATAAAAAGAATTAAACAGGGCAGCACCTATGGCTCAAAGGAGTAAGGCACTGGCCCCATATGCCAGAAGTGGCGGGTTCAAATCCAGCCCCCACCAAAAATTGCAAAAAAAAAAAGAATTAAACAGCTGTTATTTTAGGTTGTTCACTGGTTTAATATTTTAAAAAATAGCAAACAGAGAAAGCTCAAGAAATGCAATACAAAATGAGACTTAGGCAATTACCTCAATGTCACTTGATCTTGAACCTTGACTTTTACTCTTTAAGGCTTGCAAGATGGACTTTATAAGAGACGAAGAACCAACAAAATCAGACTTGGCTTTGACTCTGGAGCTCTGAGTAAATGTAGGAAAGCCGAGTCTCAGCCTGGCGTTGGCTTAGTCTTTTGCTTGGTAAAGACTTCCCCTTGTCCAGGTCTTTAAATCTGTGTCCACCCTCCCTCTTTACTCCTTGATGCTTGAACTTTAGGTGCCTTTTGTCTCGGTTTATGCTTGGATCCTAGCTAAGAAGTTGGTTCAAACTGGGGGACGCTTGCCAGCTACAGTGGACTGCTTTAGATTTTCTGAGATAAAAAAATAAACACATGTAATTAGGCAATTTTAAACTCATAACATGCTCATGAATACATATATGTATCAGCACATACATGCAGTATATTCACATGCACACAGTAAATAAAGGATATTGAACATAAGCAAATCCTCGTGGGCGGCGAGTGTAGAAGTCAAGTGGAATGTAAACGTCTACTATAGGGCCATATCGACCAAACTCACGGCGCAAGTCCTCAGGCCTGAAGTGTTTTAGAAATAAGGCAAACAAATATGAATAGCTAGATTAAAATATTTTGCCTACAGAAATCTAGTTCAAACCTTCAAAACAAAGAACATCATCTAGACCAGAATTATCTAAAATTATTTCCCTTAAGAGTCACCCGAAGTTTTCAAAGGAAGGGAAAGGAAAAAATTGGAAAAAGCAAATTTGCAAGTCTCTTTCTAAGAGATTCTAATTCAGGAAGTCTGGATTAGGGACTGAGTATCAGTATTTTTTGCAAATACTCCAGGAAGTTGTTATGCATAATCAATTTCCAGAATAGCAAACCAACCTCTGAAAGTTATTACCATTACAAGACTTTTTGTTGTTGAGACAGAATCTCACTTTGTCACCCTCAGGAGAGTGCCGTGGAGTGATAGCTCATAGGAACCCCCAGCTCTTGTGCTTAGGCAATTCTCTTGCCTCGGCCTCCTGAATAGCTGGTACTATGAGTGCCTGCCACAATGCCAGGCTATTTTTTTGTTGCTGTTCGGCTGGGGCCGGGTTCAAAATCACCACCCTTTGT
>CAUYON010060583.1:0-10898 GCA_963573935.1 Arctocebus calabarensis
ATATAGTGATCAAGGAAATGCCATGAAGGATATCTGTAACAGTATGATCAAAATATTTCTGAATGTATATGAATCGTGCCCTGTGATCGCACCAATGTACATAATTATGATTCAATAAAATTATTAAAAAAAAAAAAAAAAGTCGATGACCATTCTCTTCTAGCTTGAAAGGTTTGATCAGAGAGATCTGCAGTTATTCTAATATTCTTCCCATTGTAGGTTATCGATTTCTTGTGTCTGGTTGCTTTCAAAATCTTCTCCTTCATATTTATTTTAGTGAACTTAATTATGATGTTCCTGGGGGATGTCTTATTTGGGTTAAGTCATGTTTATTTGGGTTGAGGGTTCTGAAACTGTCTGCTATCTGAATTTCAGTCTGCTATCTGAATTTCAGAATCTCTTGGCATGTCTTGAAAGTTCTCTTTCATGATCTCAGGAATAAGAGATTCTGTGTCTTGTGAAGCTGCTTCATCGCTTTCGGGGAACCCTATGAGGCGAATATTGGTTTTCTTCGAGTTATCCAAGAGCTCTCTGAGAGAGTACTCTGTTTTTGTCTTCCATTTCTCTTGCTCTTTGGAGGTTTGAGAGTGTTCGAAAGCTTTTTCTTCCATGTCAGAAATCCTTTCTTCTGCTTGCTCCATTCTGTAACTGAGGGATTCTCCTGAATTTCTCAGATCTTTAAGGGCTGCAACTTCTTGTCTCAATGTGTCAAAATCTTTGGTCATTTTGTCTTTGAATTTGTTGAATTCTTGAGACATCTTTTGGGTCATCTTTTGAATTCCTGCTTGAAATTCTAATTCCATGTTTTCCTCCATTGTGCTGATCTTATTTGCAATCCAGATTCTGAATTCAATTTCAGACATCTCAGCCATTTGCCTATGCAGGAGATCTTGTGCTGTGTCTGCCTTGTTGTTACTTGGAAGGATTGGTCTACTCTGATTATTCATATCGCCAGAGTTTTTCCATTGATTCTGCCCCGTGGTTGTTTTTCACCATTGCATCTGGCCCTTCAAGTGGTGGGCTCAGGGCTGTGTGGTTTTCTGGGAAGTTTTTGGCCAACGGTGGGCCTGCAGAGAGGCCTGGCAGTCCCTGGTGCAGTCCTTGGAAAAAAGGCTGGCCTGTGGAGGCCCCGTGGGTGCCAGGCGGAGGTCTGCGCAGTTGCAGGGAGTGACTCTGGCCGGGGGCCTGGCGGCACGGGAGGAGTCCCTGGCAGAAAGCAGACTTACAGAAGCCCAGCAAGTGTGGGATGCAGGGCCAGGCAGTCCCTGGGGGAGTTCCTGGCTAGGGGCCGGCCTGCAGAGGTCAGGCAGTTGCCTGCAGAGTCTCTGGCAGAAGGCTGGCCTGCAGAGGCCCCATGGGTGCCAGGTGGAGGTCCTCATGGTCACAGTACTGTCCCTGACCAGGGGCAGACCTGCGGGGGCCCTGTGGGTGCCAGGCGGAGGTCATCACCAGGGGAGTTCCTGGCCGGGGTCAGACCTGCGGAGGCTTGGCAGTTGCTGGCAGAGTCTGTAGCAGACAGAGGACCTTCAGAGGTCCAGCAAGCACAGGGTGCAGGGCCAGGTGGTATCCAGGGGAGTTCCTTGCCTAGGGTGGGCCTGCAGAGGCCTGGTGGTTACAGTCGATGTTACTGGCAGAAGGCGCAGAGCCACACTGTCACCAGGGGATTTACTCCCCAGGGACGGACCTGCAGGGGTCCTGCGGGTGCCAGGCAGAGGCCTGAGTGGTCCCTGGGGGAGTTCCTGGCTGGGGGCAGACCTACAGAGGCCTGGCGGTCCCGGCAGAATCTCTAGCAGACAGTGGATCTGCGGAAGCCTGGCAAGCACAGGTGTAGAGCCAGGCAGTTGCCGGGAGTGTTTCTGGCCTTGGGCCGCCCTCTGTTAACATTATTTTACTAGTGATGGTATGGTGGGCATCTGTTAGTGTCATGATGGTTGTGGCTTCCATTTCATGCATTATCCTTATCTTTGTTTTATGAGGGGAACTTTCAGGGGTAAGAGGTCAGCATCACATGCTACACATTACGTTTAGCAGGAACAGAACAGACGTGGTTAACTAGGTCACACCCACCCCAAATGCCTCGTTTTGCCCGAGAGGCCATAATTCTCTCTCACCTCTTTAATCTTGTTACATCCCTAATCAAGGTGAAAAGACATTCAAATGTAAAACAAGACAGAAGACCGTGAACACACAAAGTTCTGCCCTCACAATCTGCAGAGCAGCTTAGACTGAGAGTTACAAATGTGAAGGAAAACAGCAGGTTGTACAGCACAGGTGTTGAAACCTTCTAACTCAATCTCCTATGTGCAGAAACCTTTAATTTTACAGGTTTTTACCAGTGGAGAACCTTCTAGAGCCTTTTCATAGCCACTTTTTGGTTTGTTTGTTTGTTTGTTTCTCCAGGGAAAAATGAAGTTTCTTAGCTTTTGTGCTTTTATGTTTCATAAGATTTTCCATACAACAATAAAATGTAATTACAGAGTTGTATTGAATTTGTAAAAGGTAAAGGTATATTATTTGGTAAATGTTTTTTTTTTTTTTTGTTTTTTTTGTTTTTTTTTTTGCAGTTTTTGGCCAGGGCTGGGTTTGAACCCACCAACTCCAGCATATGCCAGCATATGGGGCCAGTGCCCTACACCTTTGGCCACAGGTGCCGCCCTGGTAAATTATTTTTAAACAAATTTTAATTTTCTTTCTTTCAAATTCTATGTAAATTATAAGTGAAGGAGCCAGGGAAATTTCACTCCAAAATATGACTCCTTGGTATAAAGAGTACTTTTAATTAAAGGCCACCTGAGATCAGAAAGCATTTGGAGGGGACTTTCCCTCTATCTCTGTCTGAACCAGACAGAACTGATCATGAATGTGGAGCCCTCAGTCTTGTTCATTTTTCTTATGAAATACTTCACGCATATATACATTAATGTATGGAACAACATAGTAGTTATATTCCCACTATACATTTTAATAAAATCTATCAATTTGGCCCATATTTGATATAATATTCATTAAGAAATGAAATATCACATATGTTATTGAAGTCTAAATTCCATTCAGATCCCTTTCTTTTTTATCTCCCCCGCAGAACCTTATTTCGTAAATGTGGGATTTGTGTTTTTCATTACACGATTACTTTAAAAATAATTCCTTTCCTTAGAACTTATAAAGATTTCCACCTTCTATATTAAAATTTTACCTCTGATTATATTTACACACTCACAACTATGGTGCTTTATTAAATTTAGCTCTTCATTAAACAATATTTACTCATTTTGCTTTTGCTTTTTTAAAAGAAATTGGACAAAAAATTATTTCATATTCAATGTTTAATTAAATTTACCATCATAACATTTTCAATATGAATTAAATATTTAATTACTGCTGTATTAGATGCTAACATATCTTGATTCTCTTACTTCAATTATTTTTATAAAAGAGTTATTTCCTATATCAGCAATTTATCCTTTTTAACAACTTTATTCAGATATGACTAGCACACAAAAAGCTATACATATTTAACATATGCAACTTGATGGGTCTGGAGATAAACGTATATCTGCAAAGTCATCGTGACAAACTACAGCATGAACATATCCATCAGGGCCAGGTGATGGCTCACTCCTGTAATTCCAGCACTCTGGGAGGCCAAGGAAGGTGGGTTGCTTGAGCTCAGGAGTTGGAAATCTGAGTGAGCAAAAGTGAGATTCTACCTCAAATAAAAATAGGAAAAGAAAAAAAAACACTAGTAGTGCATAGTGGTACAGCCTGTAGTCCCAGCCACTTGGAAGGCTAAGGCAAGAGCATTACTCAAATCCAAGAATTTGAGGTTGCTGTGAGCTACGATGCCACTGCAGTCTACCCAGGGTGACAGAGTGAGACGCTATCTCAAAAATAAATAAATAAATAAATAAATAAATTCATCACTTCCAAAAGTTTACTCTTTTCTCTTTATTACTACTATTATTGTGTGTGATATAAATATTTAACATAAGATCTGTCCTCTTATTAAATTTTTTTTTATTTTTTTTGAGACAGAGCCTCAAGTTGTCACCCTGGATACAGTGCTGTGGCCTCACAGCTCACAGCAACCTCCAATTCCTGGGCTCAAGCGAGTCTCTTGCCTCCACCTCCCAAGTAGCTGGGACTACAGGTGCCCACTACAATGCCTGGCCATTTTTTTGTTTGTTTGTTTTTGGTTGCAGCCGACATTGTTGTTTGGCGGGCCTGGGCTGGATTCGAACCCACCAGCTCAGGTGTACGTGGCTGGTGCCTTAGCCTGTTGAGCCACAGGCACCGAGCCCTCTTATTAAATTTTTAACTATACAATATGACAGTGTTAAAAGCACTCTGCTATAACACAGAAATCTAGGACTTAATTTTCTTTCATATTTGAAACTTCATTTTGACGAATACCTCCCAGCTGACCCTCTCCCCTGTTTCTGGTAACTACCATTCTCCTGGCTGCTTCTGTTAGCTTGACTCTTCAGACTCTTCAGGTAAGTGGCTCATGCAGTTTCCACTCCTGTGGTTCATTTAACTGAGCGTGATGCTCACCATATTTTTTCTTCTTTTCTTGCCATGGCTCTCAATGCTCTTTCCATAATATGCAAGCTAACATGTAGGGCACACTGACTTATCCTTTCCTGTTGAGGGAAACAGAAACATGGGGAACAGGAGTTGTGTTATCTACCTGAATTGTGTTTTTTGTCTTATCTCTGAAAAGAAATGCATCCATTGTTTGCTATGTTATTTAAAGGAAAAAGCACAAATAATCAAAAGTTTGACAGTTCAGAGCCTGCTTTTGTATTTGGGAGGATATTTCTCTAATTAGTATTTCAATGTTTTGCAATGGGCTAGGTTAGCCAGTCAGCTTCAGGGGCAAACCACCAACTCTACTAGAAGCACTCTGAACTCTGGACTCATTTGTTTATATTACAAAAAGATATTTCTTCCTCTTCAAAGAAGAGAGAATTTGTATAAACTCTCTCATTACTGTAGCAAATTTTTGTGAATATTTGAGACTAAATATGTTCTCCTTTCAAAGCATATTATTCTCCTCTTAGTAAATAACAACATATTGAAACATCTACTCAGGCCTTTAGGTATGTACTCAGTAATCCATTATATTTGACTTTTCTCATTAGTTACCTTCAATGAATAAGAAACTATAAATAGTTGATTGTTAGATACCAATTCAGGAAATTGGACTGACAATTAAAATATCCTTCCTATCCTGAGTTACTCCTGCTGCTATTGTGATTGTGCCATATTTCTGGAATGCCTGTCATCTCTGGGGAGGCCAAGGCAGGACAGTCTGTTTAGTTCAGGGGTTTGAGATCAGCCTAAGCAAGAATGAGATCCTGTCTCTACTAAAATGGAAAAACATTATCCAGGCACTGTGGTGGGTGCCTGTAGTCCCAGCTACTCAGAAGGCTGAGGCAAGATGGTCTCTTGAACCTAGGAATTTGAGGTTGCTGTAAGCCTGGGGGAGGCTCTAGAACTCTAGCCTGGGCAACAGAGTGAGACTCTGCCTCAAAAAAAAAAATACACATCTGAAAAATAAAGCATAAGTTTGAGGACTAGCAATTGCAACTATAAGCTGTCATGCATTTCTGAGTTCCTCTAAATGTTTATTGAGTTTTTTTTTCCATTATTGGAAAAACAGAAATGTTATTTTAGCTAGTAATATATGACATATAGGCATTCTAAATAAATTGAAAAATAACCAAATGTCTTATAATTCTGTATAAGTAAAATTGTTTATTGGCTTGATTAAAAATGATGCTCATATCAAATGTCTGAGCATACTTTGGAAAAGCAGCTAGCTACTTCAAACTTCAATTAGATGGATGGAATATAGAGATAAAGATTTGATAATTACTTTGTTCTTATTTCAAATCAGTAGATTTCTCTTTTAATAATAGATTACTATGTGAATCAAAGGTTAATCGAACCAGTTTTATTAGAAGTGGTGTGTTTTATTTAAGCTCTATAGCATTTACAATGTGTTACATATTACTTTAATCATTTAACAAATATCATTCCATAGAGGAGAGAAACAAGACAGAGAAGTTAAGTAACTTGTCCTTGTCTCACACATCTGTAAGAGGTGAGTCTGAGATTCGAGTGTAGAGGTTCTTTTCCTATGCTCAAACTCTTAATTATTTAACCTGCTACAAAGTTGATTTCATTTTGGGGTTTTTCAAAATCTTATCAATAGCAATGTAAAGGCAGAAATGGTACTATTATATTTACTTTTATCTCTAATAACTTCTTTATATTTCAGACTGTATTTCTACTTAAACTATACATGGATATAATATTATTAAAAAATTATTATTTTAAAATTTACATTCATTCATTCATTCTGAATGGAATGACGAGACAGGATACAAAAGAAAAGTATGTTCCAGGAGTTTACTTGTTCACTTTAAGGGGGTGTGGTAAGTTTGCCTGGGAATTCTCTATTCATATCTTCACTCTCCACAAGTACGTATGACCTCAAACATAAATGAACCAATACAAAATGAACCATACAAAAAGAACCAAAGTAGCACATCTTGAACAACATAAAAAGAAACAAAAATTAAGCCAGCAGATTGTTACATAACTGGATAACAATTTCTAAATTCTCTGCTAATGTCTTTGGTTTAAATTATTCATATGTAAGTGAACATGCACACGTACGTACATACATACAATTGTTTTTCTAATCCTGAAAATTTTCTTTTCCTTTTTGACACAGAATCTCACTCTGTCATCCTTACTAGAATGCTGTGTTGTCACAGCTCACAGCAACCTCAAACTCTTAGGATTCAACATATCCTCCTACCTCAGCGTCCCAAGTATCTGGGACTATAAGCACCTGCCACAATGCCCGGCTATTTTTAGAGATGGGGGTCTTGCTCTTGCTCTGGTTGGTCTCGAATTCCTGATCTCAAGCAATCCACCTCCCTCGGCCTCCCAGATAGCTAGCATAACAGGCATTGTGCCCCATGCTTGGCCCTAATCCTGAGAATTTTCTATTAATGATGGTATATTCTTTGTAGAAATCAACATTATCTTTAAAAATTGAAGCTGACATTCTATTAGAAAAAAGTCTTAATTCTACCTGGTGATAGGATACTGTGTCAGGGTTTGGTGAGAAAGGAATTTATTAATAAAGTATTGTTGGTAAGTCATGATGTGGGATGAAAATCTACCTAATGGATTGCTAATTCAAAAACAAGAAATAATGTCCCAAGGTTCTAGACTCTCAGTTTCCAAAACATGCATTTATTTAATTTATTTTAAAAGTATTTTTAATTTATTTATTAAGAGATAGGACTGTGAGTATTAATAATACCATGGAGGTGGTCTCCAGCATTGGGCTGGGGTGCATTCTTTTTCTGTTCTTTCATATTAGCCAGAACATCACCAGGAGGCAAAATGATGTACACACTTCAAAAATAAGACACTGGAGACTCAGTGGTGTTTGGCCAAACAGCAGCCATGTAATTGGATTTGGGAGCTGACAGTAATAATGCATTCCACGATAGGAGAGGTGGAGGCCCATCTGTGCTGGCCTGTTGAGTCCATCAGATCAAGGAGACTGCTGGTCAGCTTTCTGAGAGTGACTCAGAGCCAAAATTAGGTTACAGAAAATTTCCATTTTCTCATAGGAAGATGGAAAGAAATCTGCCATTATATGAAAGAGAAAAAAATGCATTAAGTATATTATGAGACTGTCTTAATTTACATATAACTTTCAACTTATTTTGTCAAATAAACATATTTTCTTTCTAGAATTTCTGAAATATATTTATTTACTTACTATTGGTTAATTTTTTCTGATTCTGATTCCCTGATTTTTCAAGAGTGTTTTAAGTAAGATGACAGTATAGCAAAGTTATAGTTAAGCTCATAACCTGGCTTCCTGGACGGACATTAACCACCATGTCCTTTTGAATGTTTTTTAGCCTCTCTGGTTTATAGTGTCTTTGTCTTTAAAAGGAGACTTATAGGCTTTTTTCATTCAATATTATGTATTTATGTCCTATTAGCATTCAGCATTTCAGGCACAATAGCACAAGCTCAGTTCACATGCATGCATACTTTGTCGTTAGTTCTGTGGTTTGGGGACTAAACATATGAGACTTGATTTTATCTCGTGTTGCTTTGCAAAGTCTGAAGAAGTTGGATAAAAACAGTAGCTGAATGAAGTCATGATCTCCTTCATGCAAGCAAATGGATGGTCTGTCTGATCTCAGCCTCTGGACTTGTTAGGAATGGCTGTCACTGGCTAAGGAACGGTGTCAATTCCTTGCACATTCTTCTCCGTGCAATTTCTATTTGTTCTGTTCAGGTTACTACCTTACAAGCCTCTGTGTGATCAGAATGCCCTCAGGCTGTCTTTCTCACTCATCTTTGCCTGATTCCTACTCTCGGAACTTTAAGAAATCATCCTAAATTAGATGTGACTGATGATGGCATAAGCGTGCCACAGGGTTACCAGCCTTTTGAAAGCATAAAGTATTAAATTGAAAGGAGGAAAGAGAGGGTTGAGTCAGGTGCCTGTTAAAAGATGTCACAAACTTCGGCAAGGTCCAAGGCTGCCCTCCCGCCACCGTCTGCCCCTCCCGACCTGCTGCTGCTCCTCTGCCCACAGATTAGGCAGCTTTGCAGGAGCAGATGAGACGTTGCTCTTTGCTGCAGGGGGTATTTAGTTAATTCTTAGAAGAATAAAAGACAAGGTGTAAGGAGGTTTGTTTCTGTTTTCCTTTTTATAGCAATGTTCTTTGCTAACTCCCTCAGAGATCTGACAAGTATAATTATAAACCATCTCTCCTTTTTAATCCTCTTTCATCATCATCTTCTTGTATAATAGCTACTTTGAGAGTTGAGGTTTATTATGTTCCATGTTCTGAATTGCTTTCTCTCTCAGTTGTTTCTCAGCATACCTTCGTAAAGTTTCCACCATTTAGAACATTTGTTTTCTTATCAATGAGTAAGAATACTTCATTAAATGAGAGAGGATAGTTGTGGATTATGTTCCATCTGTCCAACTTCCCTTGAAAACCTTTTAGTCTGAGCTCATTCTCTGTGGACCTCCTCCTCCTTGGACCGGGCGGAAGTCAATCACTTTTGTTGCCCAGAGCACTTTGTTCTATACCAAGATACTAAAATATCTTGGTTTCGCCAACCCACCCCCAAATCACCTATATAAATTAGTGTGGATTTTGTTAAACACATTAAAAACTACAAAATCAAGAAGAATTTCTTGTACTTAGTCACTATTTTGAATGAAATATTTTTAAAAATCCTGAGGATGAAAGAATTTATGGATCACATTATTAAATAACCTTACCAAATGATCATACTGAGGCATGGACTTTTAGAAATAAAATTAAGAACTTTTTACTTACGGCAAGGTTTTATTCCAAAAAGTGAACAGAATAATGTGTGAAGGCTGTTATATTACCCTATCATAGTCCTTTAGGATGTTTGAATTAGATCATCTCTCTCTTTTCAACTATTTCATTACAATCCATGTATTCCTGTTCTCCAAATGAGTTTCCTTAGGAATAAATTGTCCACGGAACTCATGTGTATATAATAGCTAAATCTCTGTTCAATTCATTCAGATGATTTCTTCCCAGACATCTGATGTCAAATTAGGTCAGGTGAATAATAATTGGATCTAATTAGCTTTCCTACAAGCTGTTAATTCTTTTGCCTAGAGCCAAATAGAAGACTGGTGATAGCCTGGGTGACTGTGTGGTGTTAGTGTGAAGAGCAAGAGTGGTTTTTGCCACTGAAACATGAAAATATGAACTGTTCCTGGTTATTAGAACAGTTTTCTTTATCCTTTTTTTTTTTAGACAGAGCCCCAAGCTGTCACCCTGGGTAGAGTGCCCATGGCATCACAGCTCATAGCAACCTCCAATTCCTGGGCTCAATTGAGTCTTCTGCTTCTGCTTCCCAAGTAGCTAGGACTATAGGGGCCCGCCACAATGCCTGGCCATTTTTTTTATTGCAGGCCTGGCGGATATTGTTATTTGGCTGGCCCGGGCTGGATTCGAACCCGCCAGCTCAGGTGTATGTGGCTGGTTGCTTAGCCCGTTGAGTCACAGGTGCTGAGCCAAAAGAAATATGTTTTTTTCTTTATACTTAAAGAAAACAAATAACCTGGTTATTAGAACAAATAACCTAGTTATTAGAACAGTGGTATTTGCCACTGAAACATGAAAATATGAAATTTGTTTCTTTATACTTAAAGAAAACAAATAACCTGGGTATTAGAACAAATAACCTGAACTTGATTCCTTGGTACCAATGAGAAAGGTATATGTGGAAGGGTTTTTAAAAATTATATTCTCCTTTAAAAGGGTAAATTGAGTGTTTTAGTATCAAGAATAAATTTCCCTGGATGTGATAGTAATTTGCAGTCTGAAAAGCAATATGGATGTAAGTGATATAAATGAGACTATAGTCACTCAGGACACACTTAATGTAAGGAACTAATCTGCAAGGACTAATCCAAGTTTCATTTATTAGAAAAAATATAACCTTTTCACAAAATCTGCTGTATACTCTGCAAGTCTTAGCAACTACCCCCAACAAGATTAAAAATAAAATAGGAAAGGATAGGGGGTGCAAAACTATTAGAAAGATGATGGGAGTCGCAAATGATGTAAGTAAAAGAAAGGTTTCCAAATCAACCATATGTGATTCACATTTGACCATTTCATTTCTCAACCTTTTCCCTACATTTAAAAATTTATTATAGCACAGGAATACAGGGATAGGGGAAAGGGAGGGGAGGGGTGGGGGGAGGATGGGTAGAGGGAGGGCAATTAGTGGGAACACACCTACGGTGCATCTTAGCAGGGTACTGGCGAAACTTATTAAAGGTAGAGTAT
>CAUYON010060585.1:0-16467 GCA_963573935.1 Arctocebus calabarensis
TGGGGTTAGATGATATCTCAAAGTAGTTTTGATTTGCATTTCTCTGATCATTAAGGATGATGAGCATTTCTTCATGTGTCTGTAGGCCGTGCGCCTGTCGTCTTTAGAGAAGTTTCTCTTCAAGTCCTTTTCCCACCCTGAGAAATGCCATGAAGGATATCTGTAACAGTATGATCAAAATATTTCTGAATGTATATGAATCGTGCCCTGTGATTGCACCAATGTACATAATTATGATTCAATAAAATTATTAAAAAAAAAAAAAGAGGTACAAAATGACCCAAATGGCACTTCATGCATATTTCCAGAGCTCTTTCCCTATAGCTCTCTCTCTTATGATTTATCAACCCCTAATTCCCAATAAAATTAGCATCCTTGAACTCTGATCACCATTTCCTCTGGTTACCAAGACCACTAATCCCATGTTCTGAGACCATATTCTGAGACCACAGTTCCCATATTCCTGTACCAAATCCAGGCAGTTTCCTTCCTGGGAAATCTTAGAGTAAATGTGGTATTTGCCTCATGTGCTTCACTCCCCTTAAAGATCTCATACTTGACTTGGAATGAGAAAGTTCTTGTCTGACAAGACAATTTTCTATATTTTGTGCAGTTTGTATTTTTTTTTTTAATGGTGGGAGTGTGAGTGAGACACATGCTACATTGGTGTAACTAAGATACATACTAATTTATGTTTAAAATAAAGCTATACAATCTTTTTACACTTCAATTTTTTATTAAAAATTTAGTAGTTATATGAGGACAGTTAATGACCTAGTACACAGTAGGGGATGGGGAAAGGGAAGAGCTGAGAGAGGGCAGGAGGGAGGGGATGAGAGGACAGGTGTATGGCACACATTTTGAGGGCAGGACACAAATATAAGAGGGTCTTATCTAACAAATGCAATCATTGTAACCTGAATCTTTGTACCCTCAATGAATCCCCAAGGATAAAAAAAAATAGTAGTTAAAATATTACTGAAAAATTTTTAAAAATTTGTTTTCATGAGAAATGAGGCTCTGTCAGGAATATAAAGTGTTTTAGAAGTATTGTTCATTTTCCATGCTATTGTGTGATGGAAGCCCCTCTCCTGGGTGCAACCATTAGTGTGGTTTGAGAAACTAAGTTTCTAGTATGTCACTATGTTCTATTATACATGGAGGCTCCTTGAATTACATTGGAGTTGTGTCCCAACAACCCCATAGTAAATTGAAACTGTCATAAGTTTGAAGATACTTTTAATCCACTCAACCTACTGAATACCATAGCTCAACCCAGCCTACCTTAAGTATGCTAACAACACTTATTCCAGCTTACATTTGGGCAAAATCATCCAAACTCTCTCTAGTCATCATTACCCACTAGGATTCCTACTTATCTTCCTCTGAATGTGACATTTATCTCAGGAGAGAATAATTTATTTTCTGTGTCTGTAAAAGTCTTCGAATTACAGAGTTTATATGACTCTAATCTTGACAATTTCTTCAATATGTTTCTATTGTCAAGAAGTTCTGAAACTGATGCTCAAGTGTTGCTCCATTGGGTAGCAAATAGAAGAAGCCATTGGAATTAGTTTTCATTTAACCCAACACATTTAAATCTATATAAGGCTGACATGTTAATATTTCAGAAATGCAAATGATAGTAGTTCCTTCAAATGTACTTTATTAGTCAAAAGCAGAGCCAGCACATTAAGTGATCTGATAGCAGAGATAGAGGAACCTCAGGCCATAAAAAAGTGTGAAACTGTAGCACATCATCTTCCTAAGATTATTTCATAATGATAACCAGAGGAGATAATACTTTAAAAATAATTTATACTTTTTTTTATATTTCCTAATTCAATATCTAGCAATATTCAGCCCTTAGGTAAGTCTCTCATTCAATTCAATATACATTGAAGTTTTCTACCCTTAAAAGTCCATGTGCCAGAATAATATCTATATTAATGCTTAACTTATGTTCTTCTATTTTAGGGACCATATAATCCCAGTGGACATACAAAACTTACATGCATTACCTTGTTGAGAAGACATATTAATATAAAGCAATGATTAAGTGCTAAAATGATGAGTAAAAATTAGACATGGGAAATAAATTTCATAGACAGGAAAATCAGTGTAAGAAGAATGGAGGAGCATACTAGAATTAGATAAGGAAAGAGGAATGAAATTTAGCTGGAAAGTTTTTTTCACTCCCCCCTCCCCATTTCCCTATCATAGATGTGGTAACAACATTGTTCTAATGTTTGTGTTCTTTTGACAATTTCTCAATTTTCTGTGTTCTTCTCATTTACAATTCCCTAATTTCTATCAGGGATTTTTAGTTTTTCATTTGTGGGTTGCCAAAATAGCCTGGTAAATTCTTAATTAGGTATCTTACCAGTTTTAGCGTTATATTTGTCTACTGCCAATAGCATAATTTCTATTATGTGATGCATTTTACTAAATATACCCAGATCCTCCTGACTAGTTATACATCATAACTCATGTAAACCTCAAACAATCTTAAACATGTATATTACATTTCTTTTTCACAAATAAAGACTGTAGAAAAATTATTGTTTTGTTTAACATTATGAAGGGTACAAGATAAAGACAGCTGAAGAATTCATGTCATATACTATATATCATACATCATATCATGTCATATCATATCAAAAGGTCATATCATATAAACTATTTTATGATACATAGGAATTTAATGTAAAAAGGATCTAAGTATTACATGTGGAAATTGGTGCAAACTGGATAAATAATATGTTTATAATTTTGGCCTAAAGAAAAAAGTTTCTGAGAGAAAAGAATGAGACAAAACCAGATTAAAACCTTTGGACAAAATTATTGGCCTAATGCTTTTAACCATGTTGCTAATCTACCAATAGTTACTTTCCTAAGATCAACACAAAAAAGATTATAGGGGAAAGAAAAAATGGAAGAGGAAGAGTGGGGAAGAACTGCTGGAAGGGAAAAGTTGCTTTTTTAAAAATTTTTGTAGAGACAGAGTCTTACTTTATTGCCCTCAGTAGAGTGCCATGGCATCACACAGCTCACAACAACCTCCAACTCCTGGGCTTAGGCGATTCTCTTGCCTCAGCCTCCCGAGTAGCTGAGACCACAGGCGCCTGCCACAACGCCTGGCTATTTTTTTGTTTTGTTTGCAGTTTGGCCGAGGCTGGGTTTGAACCAGCTTCCTTCGTTACATGGGGCCAGCTCCTTACTAGATGAGCCACAGGGGCCACCCGGGAAAAGTTGCTTTTACATGGTATATATCAAGGGCTATAGAAGGCAGACTATCAGGATATTCATGGCAAAATAAGAAAGTATCTTGGGAGGTGGGAAATCTGAGTTTTCTTCTATACTTTTAGGATCATCCATACCTGCCCTAAGAAAATATGAAGTGTCATGATACTAGTTCAGATGTTCTTGAAAATAAATCAAAATATCCCAGAAACTCTATATGAAGGAGCATCTGAGGGAATCAGGAAAGAACCCCTAATGGCTTCTGCAAAATCGTGGTGGTACAGTCTAAGCAGACCTCTACCCAATGTGGCTTCAGGAAAATTCCTGAACCAAAAAATAAATTGAGGCATGGGAAGTGACAAATTGCAGTTTTCTGGTATTTGACACTGAGAGCTCATCTTCCTTTTCCTTTGTAAGCACTTCAGGTGTGAAATAAAACTAAAGTCTGGGCTTCAGCTTTTCCCTATAACATATTGTACACTCATGTAACTAATAACCACACCAAATTGGAACTTATAGGCCAAAATGACCAGAAATATATAAAAAATTAAAAATAGTAATTGCTTTACAAAATCTGTGTAAACAAATACTTTAACATATCACCATGAAATGAATATTAAAAAATGTGAACTAAAATATCATATTTATTACTTCCATTTGATGAGGGAGTACTTCTGTGCATGTCAAATTTGTGCTTTAATGAATCTGATGGTTCTAGTTCCTCTGGGCATCACAGGCCACTTGGTCACTCAGGGACCATTTTCAGGTACAGAGTTTCTACCAAGGCCCAGCACCAAGCCAGAAGCTGCATCTCAAGAGATAGGAGATGCAGATTTTACTCCAAGAAAGAGATGTTTGTTTGTAGATGTTTATAGATGTCAGTTCAGCAAATATATTCCTCAGTTCCAAGATTGCTGGATTTTTTATTATTTCAATCTCTGTTAAATTTCTTTGATAATTTTCTGATTTTCTTTTCTGCGTTATCCAGGAAATTACTGAGTTTTCTTAAAATTGCTATTTTGAATTCTTGGTCAGAGAGCTCATCAGTCACTGTCTCATTAGGGTCAGTCACTGGATTGTGACTTCGTCCTTTAGGGGAGGTCATCGTTCCCTATTTGCTGTTGCTCCTTGTGGGTATACTATTTTTCTTTCCCCCCTTTTTTAAAGATACAAAAGTATAAGTTTATTTTATATTAAAGAGAGGGCAGAAAGGGTGGGGTAAATATGAGACAGTGAGAGAGAAGAGTCAGAAGAGAGAGAGATGGGTAAATATCTATGGATTTGCGCTGAAGGGTTGGGTATTTATTCCAGTTTTTTCTGTATAGCTTGTCTTAGCTTTTATTACTAGTTTCTGGTTAGCGAATCCTTATTACTAGGTTACTACCGCTTTTTAGCCTCTAGGTGACACATTAAGCCCAGGTTCCTCTCAGATTTAGTAACAGGTTGGCTGCTATCTGTCTGGAATCAGAGAGGTCCCAAAGGAATTATCCCAGCACTGGGGAAAGGATGGGTCGTGGTTTATGGCCAGGCGACCAGCAGAACAGACCTCCTGTGGCACAGCGCTGCTGCACGGCTGCTCTGACTTGGCGTCTCTTTGACTGAGTGACAGAGCAGACCTTCCAGGGCTGGGAATGGTAGTTCCTTCCCCGGCACACGCACACACACACACACACACACACACATGCACACACCCCACCATCATTGTCTGGGCCAGTATTCATGGGTATTTCTCCCTTTGGTAGTGATGATGCTTCCCATGGGTTCAGGCAAATACAGATCGTCTGCCAGAGAACCCAGGAAGGTGGAGAAACTGGTGCTGCTTGGTGGTTGGTCGTTGGGGGTGGGGGGTCCTCATTCCTTCTGGAAGCGGCCCCAGGGAACTGTCTCATCTTCTTAGTAGAGCTCCGGGTTGGGGATGGCGAAAATCACAAAGCTGTATATTTGTTTTTGGTGTTCTGTAAGTTTATGTTGAGGATAAGCCTGGTTAATTCTCCACTGCCATTTTGGAATTGAAACCTGAGGATAGAGCTTTGAGCTAATCATTTTCTTTTTGTATCTTTTTTTTTTTAAGGCATCTTTGGTTGTTTTAATTTACAATTCTTTTTTTATTAAATCATAATTGTGTACATTAGTGCAATCATGGAGCACAATGTGCTGACTTCATATACAATCTGAAATATTTTCATCAAACTGTTTAACATAGTCTTCATGGCCTTTGAATCACTATATGAAGACATTTATATTCTGCATTTAGTAAGTTTCACTTGTACCCTTCTAAGAGGGTGTACCAATCACCCTCCCTCCACCCATCCTCCGCCTTCCCCTCTCCTCCCTTGCCCTTTTCCCCATATTCTTGTGCTATAATTGGGTTTCAGCCTTCATGTGGAAGCTATAAATTAGTTTCATAGTAGGGCTGAGTACATTGGATACTTTTTCTTCCATTCTTGAGAAACTTTGCTAAGAAGAATATGTTCCAGCTCCATTCATGTAAACATGAAACAGGTAAAGTCTCCAACTTTCTTTAAGGCTGCATAGTATTCCTTGGTATACATGTACCACACTTTATTAATCCATTCGTGGGTTGATGGGCACTTGGGCTTCTTCCACGACTTAGCAATGATGAATTGGGCTGCAACAAACATTCTGGTACAGATGTCTTTATAATGATGTGATTTTTCGTCTTCTAGGTATATACCTAGTAAAGGAATTATAGGATAGGATGGCAGGTCTATTTTTAGATCTCTATGTATTCTCCAAACATCCTTCCAAAAGGAACGTATTAGTGTGCATTCCCACCAGCAGTGTAGAAGTGTTCCCTTTTCTCCACATCCACGCCAAGATCTCTGGTTTGGGGATTTTGTTATGTGGGCTAATCTTACTGGAGTTAGGGGATATCTCAAAGTAGTTTTGATTTGCATTTCTCTAATGATTAAGATGGTGAACATTTTTTCATGTGCCTGTAGGCCGTGCAGCTATCTTCTTTAGAGAAGTTTCTCTTCAAGTCCTTTGCCCACCCTAAGATGGGATCATTTCCATTGCAGTCAGAAGAAGTCACCTGGACATACGTTTGCAAGTGTAATTTAGTGTTCCTAGTATTGGCCTGCAGTGGCCACTAAATGCAAGAAATTATGTGTAATAAATTAATTAATAGTTTTTCCTCTGGTCCCAGGGTCTATTAGCATTCAGCAGTCCATTTCCTCTGTTGCTGAGGTCACTGTGACTTTCCAATATAACGAGGCTGGATGACTAATTCCTGTTTCCAACGTGGACTTCTATAGCAAAATTCACATCAGTGTTTTCAATAAAATATAACCAGTCTATTTAAACCAAAAATAGTTTGATGAAAGTTTTGAGCTTATAGAACTATTAGAAGGGCCAGGCGAGTGACAGTTGGGATAAAACATGATTCTCCATAAGGGAATGAGGAAGTGGAAGAAATCACAGGCTAACTGCCAGTGGTCTTAACTGCAACAGCAGAAAACAAAAATTTATTTATAAACCATATAATTCAACCATGGCAGTGTACAGTTCAGTGGTTTCAGTATATTCATGGAGTTTTCGAACATTTTCTGTATCTCTCCCTCTACATTCCTTATGGCTGCATCCCAACTTGTGATGCCAGGACTATACTATACTGGTCCCCACTTGTTAGGAGCCAGGTTGCACAGCAGGAGTCGTGTGGTGGGTGAGCGTGCAAGCTCCACCTGTGTTTACAGCTGCTCCCCATAGCTGGCATCACTGCCTGAGCTCCGTCTCCTGTCCAAACGGCAGTGACATTAGATTCTTGTAGCAACATGAACCCTACTGTTCACTGCACTCGGGAGGGATCCAGGCATGTGTGCTCCTCATGAGAATCCAATGCCTCATGATCTCAGGTAAATGTAGTGCATTTGAATCATCTCCAAATCACCCTCCCAACACCTGGTTTGTGGAAACATTGTCTTCCATGAAACTGGCCCCTGGTGCCAAAAGTAGTTGGAGATAACTGCCTTATAGGGTAAAATACTTGACATGCTCAGATAATTTTTAACATTGGCCAAAAATATAAATGTCCATGAGATGCTTTTTTGTATGCATATATTACTTTTAAATACTGTTCATAAATAATCCAATTACCTTATATCTTTTGATAAAAGTAAAACTCAGGATTACGTAAAATCTGTTTAAATTCTAGTGTGCTTCTAGTACTTTGATTTATATTCCCTTAGTCAATTCACATGATATTATTTGTTATGGCTCATATCTTAAAAATAATTGTTCATACTTTGTATTGAGTAACCTGTAACTTCTAAATATTAACGTAGAAAGTACCTCTTTTCAGGGCGGCGCCTGTGGCTCAAAGGGGTAGGGTGCTGGCCCCATATGCCGGAGGTGGTGGGTTCAAACCCAGCCCTGGCCCCCCCAAAAAGAAAGTACCTCTTTTCTAACTATTATTTATTCTGCTTAGCAAGTTATTAGATTGGTTCAACACAAGCATGCTACTTTGTTAAAAGTTAAACATCTTCACTAACAGTAAGGTCATTGTCTTTAGGGCTTGTAGAAGGCAAAATAATGCCTCTGCCCAAGATGTATATACATCCAAATTCCTAGAATATGAATATATTATATGGTAATTTAATTCCATATTAAATTCTATATTATAAGCAAATTTATAGCATCTTGAAATGAAAAGATTATCATGGATTATGCATGGGTGCCCAATGTCACTGCAAGGATTCTTTTAAGAGGAAGGCAGGTGTCGGAGAACAGAGCACAGGCTGTGCTGCTGGCTCTCAAAGAAGTCAGAGAAGGCAGAGAGCCTCTGGAAAATGCAAAGGGCGAGGTCACAAAGTGTCCCCAGAGCCTCCAGGAATAACAAACCTGCTGACCCATGTCAGACTTCTGTCCTCTATAAGGCAGTAAATTTTTGTTGGTTGTGTGCCACTAAGTTTGTAATAATATGTTATGGCAGCAAGAGGAAACCAATATAGATTCTGGTGCTTCAAAGTGGAGTGTAGTTGTAACAAATACCTAAAAACATGTAAGTGGCTTTAGAGTTGAGTGATGGGGATAGGGGCTGGAAAAAATTTGAACTGCATTATAGAAAAGCCCATATTAATTTTAACAAATTATTAATACAAATGTGGCTATTTATAGACTCTGTAAGAGAGAGCTCAGATGAAAGCGAGGAGCAAGGCAGGAAAAAAACACCCCTGTATTATTTCAGAATACTTAAGTGATTGTAAAAGGACTATTGGTAGAAAAATGGATATTAAAGAGATGCTGCTGAATAGGGCTCAGAAGGAAGTGGGGTGCCTGGCAGAGAAAATCTGAATCCCTTTTGAAAATATCTAAATTATGTACAGACAGAATTGCTGGAAAAGCCAGGGCATTACCAGTGCTGCCAGAGAGGGCTCATAAGGAAATTAACAATGTGCCATCTGACATGGAGGAAAGCGGGATCCTTGTCACATGCTGGCAGATAACTTGGGGAAATTGTGCTCTTAGGGAAATGATGATCTAGAAGATTTGAGTGGGTAGAATCCCAAACCAAGTGTTGAGATGACACTTAGTTTCTCCCCGCTGTTAATTAGTGAAATGTGGGAGAAACGAGCTGCATTGAAGAAGGAACTTTTTAACAAAAAGAAAGCAGGAATTAAAGATTTGGGATAATTTGTTTGTCCAGATTTCAAAAAAGGCAAAAATTAGGAGATTCACTATCAGGAAGTATGCTTTGGAGACAAATCCAAAGATGTCACTGGACAATCTTTTTGCTAGTGCCTCAGAAGATACAAAGGTTGTAGTATTCAAATACCACAGAGGGTTCTCTGAAGAAACTGGTCATGTGGTCATGGATGTTCTTAGCCTCCTCAGCAGAAGCCACAAAGAGAGATGGTATTGTGTTATCCAAGAAAGATCAGTAGAGGAACCATGTATATAAAGGGGCAATGTAAAAGGGACATGAGAGGAGATCCACATGGGTATTGAGAACATTTCAGCCTGGCTAGGGGTAAAAGGAATAGAGGACAAAATGAAAGAAGACTGTTAGGATCTACAGGCAGGAAACAACCCGATACACCCAATAAACTGCAAACATCCTTCACAAGAAAGAATGGAACAGTAGATTGTTAGTCCCAGGTATTGAAACTTAATGGAATTTGAAAATTGCTGCTGGATTTGAAAATTGCACGAGAGGAGAGTTTTTTTTTATTGCATTTTATCCCTTTTTGAATGGAAGTGTTTATAGCAGGTATCTTATGCTTTTCCCACCATTGTATCATGTGACTCAGTTTCTAATTTTATGGGTCCATAGATATAGCAGAATTTTGCCCTAGGATGAATCATCCCAGAATCTAACTCTTACTGATTTAGATGATGATATTTATGATTATTGAACAGATGCAATTTAGATGAGATTTTGTACTTGAGTTGATGCTATAATTGGTTAAGATTTTGAGAAGCAGGAATGAGGCAAATGAATTTTGCACATATGACAGATGTCAGCTTTGGAGACCAAAGGATGGACTCTAGTAGAAGGAATAATGATACCCAAAGAGGTTCACATCCCAATCCCTGGAATTTGAGAATGTGTTATTTTACATGTAAAAAGGAATCCACAGTTGTAATTAAGTTAAAGATCTTGATGGTAAGATTAACATGCATTTTCTGGCTAAGCCTGATGTAATCACATGGAGTTTTTGTTGTTGCCATCATTAAGTTTGATAAGATGGAGGCAGGAGGTCAGAGAAAAGAGAATATAGTACAATTCCAGCTTTGACAGCAGAGGAAGGTGTATACAATCTAAAGGATGAAGGAACCTTCTGGGAACTATACAAGACAGGAAATAGAGCCTCCTCAAATCCTCCAGAATCTATGTAGAATACAGCTACCTAGATTCTACCATAGCTGTATTCTGTTCTAAGTAGAATACAGCTATGTATACACCGTTTAAACTTCTGACCAACAGAATTGCAAGATAATACATTTGAATTTGTATAAGACACTAAGTTTGTGATAATATGATTCAGTAGCAATAGAAAAAGTAAGGCAAGATTGATCATGTAAATGCATTTTATACTTCTGAAAGCATCTCGATACAAGCTCAGAAGGACATTACTAATTTGTGGTTTTTTGGTCTCACTTGTGAAAAACTTAGAAATTGTCACTATAGACACTAGTTTCTAGTTTTTTCTTAACTGGAAAAAAGGTGCATAAGTAAAACCAACACCTTTTATCATAGAATTAAAGTCAGAGAATAATCAATGTCCCCTAATATTGGAGAGACAAACATGAGGATTCAGACAATCATAGATTATAAGAGCACAAGCCCAAGTTATTGACAAAAATATCTTCTTGGAACTAATACATTATATAGCAAGGTTGCAGGATACAAGGTTAACATACAAAAGTCAATTGCTTTCTAGTACCAGGAATAAACAATTGGAATTTGAAATTAAAAACATAATACCATTTATATTAGCACTAAAAAATTAAGCACTTAGGCATACATCTAACAAAATATTTATAAGATCTATATGCATATAAAAAGCGGATGAAACAAAACAAAGAAGACCTAAATATTGGAGAGATGTTCCACGGACACAGGGAGACTCACTATTACAAAGGTATAAGTTATTCCAAATCTACCTATGGATTCAGCACAATCCCAGTGAAATTTTAGCAACTTAATTGTGGATATTTGCAACTGATATTATGGAACTTTGCAACTTTGCAACTTTACATGGAAAGATAGAAGGTCTAGATTAGCTACATAGCATTGAAGGATAAGACTAAAGATGGATTGACAACACTACCTAATTTCAAGATTTTTTGTAAAGCTGAAGTAATGAAGGTAGTGTGGTTTTGGCCAAAGAATATGTGAAGAGATAAAGAGAATAAAACAGAGAACTCCCAGAGTCCTGCACAATACAATTAACTGATCTGAGACAAAGCAGCAGAGGAAATTGAATGGAGAAAGGACAGTATTTTTAGCAAACAAGGCTGAGGTAACTGTACGTGCAAAAACATAAACCTGAACAGAGATACTGCAAATTTCACAAAATTAACTCAAATCATAGTAGCCTTAAACATAAAATGAAAAATGATTAGGCTCCTAGAGGAAAGCAGAAGAAAATCTAGGTGACCTTGTGATCGATTATTACTTTTATTAAAAGCATGAACCATAAAAACAGAAGCTGATATATTAGTGCAAACTCTGTGGAAAACAGTATGGAGAGTCCTCAAAGAACTAAAATTAGTCCTACCATTTGATTCATCAGTGCCACTACTGGGTATCTATGTAAAGGAACAGAAGTGATGCACGGTTCTAGAAATGAATATTTATTTATTGAAAATTTAAACTTCTGTCAGCAATATTTTATGGTTTGAATATACAAGTCTTTGGGTTTCTTTTGTTTTAAACCTATTTCTAGGTATTTTCTCCATCTTATAGATTGGATTATTTTTTAAGTTTGTTTAAAAGTGTTCATTGCTTGTATATAAAAATTGAGGTGGGCTGGGGCAGGCTTAGCCCCCAAGTGATAGAGAAGTCAATTAAAACAATGGGCCAAAATGAAAGGAAAATTTAGGCCTTCAGTCCTTTATTTTGAGAGTATAAAGAAAAACCAGAGTAAGTGCTGCCTTTCCCTATTTCCATTTTTTCCTGTTAAATGGCACCAAGTGAAGGTCACATGGATTTGTATGACATGGAGATAACCTGATTGTTGGAAAAGAGGAGACCAAGTTGCAGAGATGAGTGATGATTTGAATGTATAGTTATAAGACAGCCTTAGCAGCTGGTGGGAGGAAGCAGAGTAACTCCAGCCTGGACCAACATCTTAGGCAAGTTACCTGTGTTTTCTGTGTGGTAATTCCCTGATAGGGTGCTTCTCCTTTGTGCTCTGTGTGAGAACAGGCTATCTACCTGCTTCCTTCAATTGTACATCCTTCTGTATACTATTGACACATTGATGTTATGCAGGAAGCCTGCAAGTGCCTTCCAATGTCTCAGTTCCTTGCTGAAGTCATAAATAGATAGAAGACAAAATAGTCTTTAGACCCCAGGGTGGGAAGCAATGTAAACACATTTTGATTTCTAAAGAGTTAATATTTTTACTGACCAATATCTAAACATAATGTGTTTTTTCTGAGGAAAACACTACCACAACTATCAATTCTCTCAATTAATATGAATGGCTTAAAATGTCCTCTAAAGAGGCAAATGTTGGCCTACTAGCTACAAAATCTCAGGTATCTGTTACCTACAAGAGACTCATCTGACCTCAAAAGAAAAAAAAAACAAAACTCAGGGTGAAGGGATGAACATCTGTAATGCAGGCACGTGGAAATCAGAAAAAATCCAGGGTTGCAATTTTATTTGCAGATACAACAGGATTTAAACCTATGAAGATAAGTAAAGACAAGGATGGAAACTTTATGTTTGTCAAGGGAAACACTCAACATGAAGAGATTTCAATGATTAACATTTATGTGCCCTACCTGAATGCTCCTCAATTTGTAACGAAAACCCTAATGGATATGAACAATGTGATATCTTCCTGCACTATAAAAGTTGGAGATTTTAACACCCCTTTGTCAGTTCTGCATAGATCCTCCAAGAAGAAACTAAACAAAGTAATAATGGAGTTAAACTTGACTCTAGAACAAATGGACTTAACAGACATCTACAGAACTTTTTATCCTAATAAAACTGAATACACATTTTTCTCATGAGCCCACAGATCATCCTCTATAACTGATCATATCTTAGGACACAAGTCTCATCTCAACAAATTTAAAAGAATAGCAATTATTTCTTGTATCGTCTTGGACCATCCTAGAATAAAAGTTGAACTCAACAGCAACAGAAATCTTCATACTCAAATTCATGGAAACTAAATAACCTTAGGCTGAATGATAGCTGTGTAAAGGATGAGATTAAGAAGGAATTCATTAAAATTTGGAACACAATGATAATGAAGACACAAATTCTCCAAACCCATGGGATACTGCCAAGGTAGTCCAAATGTGGGATATTTCCCTAACAGGGAAAGTTATAGCATCAGAAGCCTTCCTCAAGAAAAGAGAAAGAGAAGAAGTCAACAACTTAATGGGTCATCTCAAGTAACTGGAAAAGGAAGAACAATTCAACCCCAAACCCAAGAGAAGGAAAGAAATAACCAATACTGGAGCAGAATTAAATGAAATGGAAAACAAAAGAATCATTCAAAAGATCCATGAAACAAAAGTTGATTCTTTGAAAAGATTAATAAAATGGATAAAAGTTTGGTTAGCCTAACCAGAAACAGAAAAGTAAAATCTTTAATAATGTCAATCAGAAATGATAAAGGAGAAATAACAACAAATATCACAAAACTTAAAAAATTCCTCAATGATTGCTATAAAAAACTTTATTCTCAGAAATATGATAATCTGGAGGATGGACCAATACTTGGAAGCACAGTACCTTCCTAGACTCAACCAGAAAGAATTAGAAATTTTGAATAGAGTTATATCAAACACTGCAATAGCAACAACTATACAAACTTCTCCAAAAAAGAAAAGTCTGAGACCAGATGCTTTACATCAGAATTCTACCAAACCTTCAAAAGGAACTAGTACCTATATTACATAACATTTTCCACAATATAGAAAAAGAAGGAATCCTACCCAACATGTTCTATGAAGCAAATATCACCTTAATCTCCAAACCAGGAAAGAACCCAACAAAGAAAGAAAACTGTACAACAATACCATTAATGAACATCGATGCAAAAATATTCAATAGGATTCTAGGAAATAAAATTAAAGGATACATGAAAAACACTATATACCATGCATGATCAAGTTAGTTTTCTCCCAGGATTACAAGTTTGGCTAAACATACATAAGTCTATAAATTTAATATACCACATACATAAATTAAAAAACAAAGACCACATGATTTTATTAATTGATGCAGAAAAAGCTTTTGGTAATATCCAGCATCCTGTCAACATTAGAGCACTTAAGAAAATAAGCTTAGAGGGGACATTTCTTAAACTGAGAGAGGCCATCTATAGCAAATCCACAGCCAATATCATATTGAATGGAGTGAAATTTAAAACATTTTTACTCAGATATGGAATTAGACAAGAATGCACATTGTTGCCACTGTTATTCAACATAGTAATCGAAGCCCTAGACATTGCAATCAGGCAAGAGAAGGGTATTAACGGTATTCAAATATGGTCATAAGGGGTCAAACTCTCACTCTTTGTGGATGACATGATTTGGTACCTGGAAAATGCCAAGGACTCAACTGCAAAGCTTCTTAGAGTGATCAAGGAATTCAGCAGTGTTTCAGGATACAAAATCAATACTCACTCACCAGTAGCTTTTATATATGCCACAACAGTCAAACTGAAAACATACTCAAAGACTCTCTCCCCTTTACAGTACTACCAAAGAAGATAAAATACCTGGGAATTTATCTAACAAAGGAAGTAAAAGATCTGTATAATGAGAACTATGAAACTCTGTGAAAAGTAGTAGCTGAAGATGTTAACAAATGAAAAAATATACCAAGATCATGGCTGGGAAGAATCAACTTTGTTAAAATGTCCATACTACCAAAGGCAAGCTACAGATTTAATGCAATCCCTATCAAAACACCAATGTCATCCTTTAAAGAACTTGAAAAAATAGTCCATCATTTTATATGGAATCAGAAAAAAGCCTTGAATAGCCAATACATGACTGAGAAATAAAAACAAATCAGGAGACATCACATTACCAGACTTCAGATTATACTATAAATCTATAGTGATCAAAACATCATGGTAATGGCACAAAGATAGAGATGTAGATATGTAGAACAGAATAGAGAATCTAGAGATGAACCCAAGCACATACTGTCATTTGATCTTTGATAAGCCTAACGAAAACTTACTTTGGGGAAAAGATTCCCTGTGTAAAAAATGGGAGAACAGAGCAGCAACTGAGATGTAGAAGACTGAAACTGGACCCTCACCTTTCAATTCTAACAAAAATTGGTTCTCACTGGATAAAAGATTTAAACTTAAGACATGAAACTATAAAAAATACTGGAAGAGAGTGCAAGGAAAACACTTGAAGATATTATCCTGGGAAAATATTTTATGAGAAGGATCCCCCTGGTAATTGAAGCAATACCAAAAATATATTATTGGGATATGATCATGGTAAAAATCTTCTGTATAGCTAAGGGCACTGTCAGTAAAGCAAACAGACAGCCTTCAGAATGGAAGAAGATTTTTGCAGGTTATGATTCTGGTGAGGGTTTGATAACTAGAATCTATAGCTACTCAAATTAATCAATCAGAAAAGACAACCCCATTTCTTTATGGACAAGAGACTTGAACAGAAACTTCTCTGAAGATGACAGGCACATGGCCTACAGACACATGAAAAAATGCTCATCATCTTTAATCATCAGAGAAATGCAAATCAAACTACTTGGAGATATTACCTAACTCCAGTAAGATTAGCTCACATCACACAATCCTGAAACTGCAGATGTTGGCATGGATATGGAGAGAAAGGAACACTTTTACACTGCTGGTGGGACTGCAAACTAGTACAGCATTTTTGGAAAGAAGTGTGGAGAATTCACAAGGAACTAAAAGTTAACCTACTGTTTGATTCTGCAATATCATTACTAGGTATCTACCCAGATGAACAAAAATCATTTTAAAACAAAGACATTTGCACCAAAATGGTTAATGCCCAATTCACAGTAGCCAAATTGTGGAACCAGCCTAAATGCTCATCAACCCATCAGTGGATGAACAAATTGTGGTATAAGTATAACATGGAATACTACGCAGCCATAAAAAGAGGGGTTCTTTTTTTTTTTTTTTTTTTGAAGTTTTTGCCTGGGGCTGGGTTTTAACCCACCACCTCTGGCATATGGGGCCAGTGCCCTACTCCTTTGAGCCACAGGCACCACCAAGAGGGGTTCTTTACATCTTTTATGTTTACCTAGATGGAGCTGGAACATATTCTATTTATTCATTAATTTTTGTATTAAATCATAGCTGCATACATTAGTGCAATCAAGGGGTACAATGTGCTGGTTTCATATTCAATCTGAAATGTTTTCATCAAACTGTTTAACATAGCCTTCATGGCATTTTCTTAGTTATTGTATGAAGACATTTGTATTCTGCATTTAGTAAGTTTTGCCTGTACCCTTCTAAGATGCACCATAGGTGTGGCCCCACCAAT
>CAUYON010060586.1:0-10146 GCA_963573935.1 Arctocebus calabarensis
GATTAATAAATTGTGGTACATGTATACTATGGAATACTATGCAGCCTTAAAGAAAGATGGAGACTTTATCTCTTTCATGTTTACGTGGTTGGAGCTGGAACATATTCTTCTTAGCAAAGTATCTCAAGAATGGAAGAAAAAGTATCCAATGGACTCAGCCTTACTATGAATCCATTCTATAGCTTTCATATGAAGGCTATAATCCAATTATAGTACAAGAATATGGGGAAAGGGAGTGGAGGGGTGGGGGAGGATGGGTGGAGGGAGGGAATCACACCTATGGTGCATCTTAGAAGGGTATAGGTGAAACTTACTAAATGTAGAATATAAATGGCTTAACACAAAACCTAAGAAAATGACATGAAATCTATATTAACCAGTTTGATGAAACTATTTCAGATTTTATGTGAAACTAGCACATTGTACCCCATGATTGCATTAATGTACACAGCTATGATTTAATAAAAAAAAAAAAAACTGAAAAAAATTCCATTAGATTAGGCAAAGGACTTTTGTTTCAGTTATTTAAAAACATTAATCTCCCTTTCTAGTGACATGAGTAATATAGGAATGTATTATTATTGTTGTTGTTCAATATTCCGTTGCAGCAATTATCTGATTTCTTTTCCAAATGTGTTTACCTTTGTTCATTCTTTACGAGGTTTTTGTTTCTAGTCCTTATGTTAAACATTGTTATTGTTATTAAATTTTAAGCCTCCTTAATTTTACGAAGGCAAAAAGTGAAAACCAAATAAACGCATGTACATGTATAGAGAAAAAAATTTTTTAAAGAATAAATTATTGTCTCTATTTTTAATCACTTGCAATCTACACCCCTAAAAATAATCATAGATTTCTATAATACAGTTTTGCATGTCAACCTTATACTGACAAATCTTGATTTTTCTCCCAACTTCCTGGAAAATAAAGTCCCAATGCCCTAGTTTATATTGAATGAGCGTTCCTGTACGGCCTCTACCTCTACCTTGATTCTCCATCAATGCCTCATTTTTTCTGTTTATGAATAAATCACTCATGTCAGCAAAATTCATAAGTTTATTGTTCCACAAATGCACTGTAGTATATTCCTGTCCCTGTCTTTTTTTCTGTTAATATAATATAAACTTTTTCTTGAATTCTCAATAATAGCCTTAATTACTACTCAAACCTGAGAATCAGTGGCCCTTAGTTTCTACGTCATTGACTTTTTCATATTTATGACATGCCATATCTTCTTTTAATAAACTTTTTTACAAATATGACAAGTCTTTAAACTAGATAGCAGATACATTTCATCATTATCAGTAAATTGGCATTAGATAAGGAGAGCAGGACCTTTTGTAAAGGGATCTTTGACAAATTTGCACCCTTTGATCCAGCCAATCCACTTGGAAAAATCTAGGATGAGGAATAACCCCAAATACAGAAACAATGTTATATGTTACAAGTTTTCAAGATGAGGATGTTTCTAAGTGCAAATGTTTTGAAATAACCTAAATGTTCAACTATAATAAGGTGGTGAAAACATAGAGCATTCACTTGGTAAAACAATACATAATATTAAAAAGTAGGTTATAATCAATCTGTAGAACACAGGGAAATGCTTCTACTCAAATTCCGCACTATTTTTTGAGAATGTATTCTTTGACAGATTAGGATTAAAAGGAACACTTACCCATTAACTTCATTTTCTCAATAATTTTCTCTTACAATTTCTACTATTATATTTTGCTACTCATCTATTTACAGCATGGTGTTTTTTAGCCACTACATTTTCAAGCACTCTTGAAAAGGCTTACTTAGGCAATGTTGATAATAATCACAGAGCCTGTTTCTTGAAAGAAATACAGAAGCATGGCATCACAAATGGATCTACTGCCATTTTCCATTTGAGCTCTTCTCTGGGAACTTGTCTTCATAGGATTAGGCTGTTACACACTGAGGCAAGTTTGAGAACCTGTGTTCTCACCAAGGTAGATGACCTGGAGTTAGTATCTTGTTATAGGTTTTATTTTTTCCATAGGATGCCACCGCTTTGCAGAAAAGGTGATTCTTACAGTGTTTGAAAACTAATGTAGTATGTGTTCTGACCAATAAGAACAGATACCCCATGGCCAACAAGAATGGATGCCAAGGTGGCACCTGTGGCTCAAAGGAGTAGGGCACCGGCCCCATATACCAGAGGTGGAGGGTTCAAACCCGGCCCTAGCCAAAAACTGCAAAAAAAAAAAAAAAAAGAATGAAAGCCAGCATGAATAAGCAAGAAGGCTGTAGATGTGCCTGGTGAGTACCCGCCCCAGTGACTGAGAATTAGAAAGTTAACTTGTGTTGTCCTGTGCCCTTTCAGTCAGTCACAGTTCATCAGCCAACCCATAGCTATTAGACTCGTAGGAATCAACTTGTGCTTCCATGGATGGCTGAGCAGGGTTTTAATGAGACAATCCTTTAATACGTTGAAAGCAGTTTCCTCATGAAATCCTAATAACCAAGATAAGTAAAGTTTTCAACAAGTTATACTGGGAAATCTGTACAGAGTTCTTAATGAAGTGGCAAAGATAATTACAGACTTTTAATTAACTACTTAATTGCTATGAATTAGTGAATCTCCCTGCTGGATAGCTTTTACTCAGTTTGATGTTGAAAAAATACATTCTCTTCAACTTCCTTCTCGTTCTTATGCTGTAATTAACCATTTCCTTGTACCAATGACCTTTTCTAAGAGACGATTGTTAGTCCTTAGCACTTGTGTTTAATTATAAAAAAAGAAGAAGAAGAAGAAGAAGAAGAAGAAGAAGAAGAAGAAGAAGAAGAAGAAGAAGAAGAAGAAGAAGAAGAAGAAGAAGAAGAAAAAGAAGAAGAAGAGGAAGAAGAAGAAGAAGAATGGCTTTAGCAGCAAAAAGCCCCTTAGCCGAGAATTGGGTCCATGTAGATTACAGAACATTGAGTCACATGGCCCAGAGACTAATGTAGCCTGCTTCTTAAATAGATGGGAAACCATCCCAAACTCTGTTACCAGGAGAGAGGAGGAAGTGTTGGCTAATGTTTTATGATACATTCTGGGCCTTGCTATGTGTTAGTGCTTTTCTCCTGATCATCTCATTGTGGGAGAGACAAGCACATTATAGTAGGACCATTGAATTTCACCAATCCAGGCCAATAAAGGGGAAAGCATTAGCAACTCATTTCAAAACAATCCTTTTTATTTACTAGACTTATTCACAGAAATTTGACACAAAAACCGATGGATCTCTTTCTGCTGAGAATAAGAATAAAAACTCATAGAGTAGAAAGAATTTAAGCTCAGTGGATTGATAAAGTAAACTAAGAAATTTTGTCATAACTAATGCATAATGTAATAGAAATGGCCACACCATTGCCCTTCTCTGACCTCCTAGAAGAGATAAAAGGAAGATTTTATTGACTCTCAGTCTCTTCCCTTAGTTGCTTTAACAGTCATTGCATCCATTTGTTCATCTATCCACTTATTATTATTAATTGGTTTATTAAACCTGTTATCATCTAGATTAGTGGTTCTCAACCTTCCTAATGCCGTGACCCTTAAGGAACTGTATTAAAGGATACAGGAACTGTATACATTCCCAGCATTAGGAAGGTTGAGAACCACTGATCTAGATGATAACAGGTTATCATCAACAGATTAATAATTATAAAATTACAATAATAAGTGAGTAGAGAAACAAATGGATGCAATGGCTATTAAAGCAACTAAGGGAAGAGACAGGAAGTCAATAAAATCTTATAAATCTTTTATATGATAACTGTATTAAAGGGTCACAGCATTAGGAAGGTTGAGAACCACTGATCTAGAAGGTAAAGAACCACTGATCTAATACAGTTCCTTATATGAGAACTGTATTAAAGGGTCGTGATTTTAGGAAGGTTGAGAACTACTGATCTAGATGATCTAATTCAGAACAAAGAGCAAATGCTGGTCCTTAACCCATTATGAGTTCTCTTAATGAAAATCCATCCCAAGAGCAATCCAAACGTGATCCTCTCACAGTCACTATGAAGAGGGGACAAAGATAGACCATGTCTAAGGGATACTGATCCATTGAATAAAAACTAAAGAAGCCAACAAAATTTGTTTTAGATGTATTTGTTTGTTTATATATAGTTGGCTGCTTTGTTCTTATGTGACATGGAAATCAAATGGGTTAAAGATACAAGGGGGACAGCAGCCCTACTCTTTACTCTCCATGTGAACTTGGTTAGGTCATCTGACTTCTTTAGGCTTTAGTTTCATCACCTACTAATTCTCCCCTCCTAATAATGTAGTTGAGTGCCGCAAAAATTCTCATTTTTCAACAATTGTTCCTTATGACAACATGGGATCCTAATATATGCCATGTTCTCTGTTAAATGCTCTTTGCTAATGTCTTTATTTAAGCCTCATAATAATACTGTGAGGAAGATATTATGCCTTTTCTTAACAAATAAATTGGCTTAGAAATGCTCAGTAATATACTTAAGTTCTAATATCTAGGAATGAATCTGGGATTTGCATTTATCTATGTTTGTTTGAATGTGTGATCCTATCTATTATTAAATGTGTCTTCCAAAAAGTGAAAATGAAAGATAGGAGTGGACGCGTCCTCACGCTTAGAAGGCTCTGCAGTATATGATAGTGGGGAGGCTCTGCAGTATGTGTGGGGACAGGACAAAGGAAACTGGATGCAACCTGGCTCTCCCAATGCCACCATGACCCGGCAAGAAATATTCCAATCCAGATTTCCCTTCCCTTAGTTGTTGAGGTAGCAGAAAAATGAAATGCCCCTTCAACCTCACCAAAGCTGTGCAAGTCTTAATCCCTAAAACCTGTGAATATGTTATATTGTATGGCAAAGGGATTTAGGTAGGAGACAGAAATAAGGATAAAATAAAGATATTGGATATTATCCTGGATTACCATAGTGAGCTCAATGGAATCACAAGGGTCCTCCAAAGTGGATGAGGAAGACAAATGACAGCAAACCAACAAGATAGCAATGTGAGAAGGACTGGACACATGTTGCTGATTTTGAAGATGGAAGAAGACAAAGAATAAGGGAGCCTCACAGGGATGTCAAACCTTTTTTATTCTCTGCTATATCATATATAGACAAACAAAAATAACAAAAGCTAATTGAGAGGAAAAAAAAAAAGGCCTGTGAACAATTTTCATGATATCTGACACCACAGATGGGCAAAACAGTCCTCACATAATCTTCATGTGGCCTACAGGGCTGGGAGGTTGGACATCTTGCAGGGCTGGACTTAGGAAAGGGAGCAGATTGCCCCCTAGAGCATGGGTCCTCAAACTTTTTAAACAGGGGGCCAGTTCACTGTCCCTCAGACCGTTGGAGGGCCGGACTATAGTTTTAAAAAAAACTATGGACAAATTACTATGCACACTCCACATATCTTATATGCGTGTATATCTTTTTTCTTCTGAATCTTAATGTGAGTTCAGCCATACAAGCATATAGCTGAACTCGCACTGCTCAGAAATTGCAACAGTGTGAACCGGGGCTTACACAACACACCACATACAACATCATACACAGCTGAATAGCAATCAGAATATAAATGTACTTACTGTCAGTTAAATTGGGTTTCCTACTCCTTGGCTGTCTACAGAGCCAGATTAAGTTCCCATGGGGCCCTAGGCAGATTACTAGTTTGAGGCCCCCATGCGATAACACTGAGCACTGACAATTTGCATTAACACAGACCACAGACCCTTTGTGATAACACTGACTGCTAACAATTTGCATTACCTCTGAGTGCTGACCACTTGCATTATCTCTGAGCACTAACAATTTGCATTAGCACTGAACGCTGACTATTTGCATTATCACTGTGATTCAAACCCCTAAGAAACCACCCCCAACCAACTAACCAACTTTTTAAAATAAAAGGCTCCCTAGCTCAGCACCTGTGGCTCAAGGGGCTAAGGCAGGTTCGAATCCAGCCCAGGCCCACCAAACAACAATGACAGCTGCAACCAAAAAATGGCCGGGCATTGTGGTGGGTGCCTGAAGTCCCAGCTTCTTGGGAGGAGGAGGCAAGAGACTCACTTGAACCCAGGAATTGGAGGTCTCTGTGAGCTGTGATGCCATGGCACTCTATCCAGGGTGACAGCTTAAGGCTCTGCCTCAAAATAAAAATAAAAATAAAAGGCTCTTCTAACTTCCAAAAAAGAAAGGTGCCTCATCAACAACAACAAAAAAAAGACTTCCTAACTTCAGAGAAAAAAGGCCCCCCTTAAATGCAAAGACCCTACTAACTGCAAAATTAAAAAAAAAAAATAGACCTCCTAACTTAAAAAAAAAAAAAATCCTAACTTGTTCTTACCTGGGTCCTCAGGCAGCAGCAGGCTCTACACAGGCAAGCTGGAGACTCATCCAATGACACCCTAGACTGAGAGGAGTCCAGACAGAGAAAAGGGGAGGGGAGTCGGACAGAGAGTACAGCACACATTCTACACATGCGCACTTCCGCCAGGACTAGTCGGTGCTAAGCAGGACAGGCAGCGGTGGCAAAAACACTGGTGGGCCGGATAAATGTCCTTGGTGGGTCACATGTGGCCCATGGGCCATAGTTTGAGGAACCCTGCCCTAGAGCCTCCAGAAGAAACCAACATGCCAACAACTTGATTTTAGCCCAATGAGAGCCATTTTAAACTTAAGACTCCCAGAACAGTAAGATAACAAAAGTGTACTGGTTTAAGCCACTAGTTTGCAGCAATTTGTTACAACAGCAGGAATAAGAGAGTAATATTAGTACTAACAGGTGTCTCTCAGCTTCAGATGTTTATTTTGTAATTTGGGAGCAATTAGACCCGCACCTTCTTGCTCCACATTTACACAAAGGTGCTCAGCATTAGGTCCCCTGCTGTGTGGCCTTCCGCTGGCACATGTGCTGCTCACTGCCAGTGTAGAAGTCAGTTCTGCCATGGATTTAGTGTATACGTTACCTTTGATGGGACAATTGTGCTTCCAGGTGTGAAAACATAATTAAAAGCAAATCTATAAGTCTTTTTTTTTTTTTTTTTTTTTTGAGAAAGAGTCTCACTATGTCACCCTCCGCAGCAACCTCAAACTCTTGGACTTAAGCAAGCCCTCAGCCTCCCAAGTAGCTGGGACTACAGAAGCCCACCATAACACCCAGCTATTTTGTTGTTGTTGTGATTGTTGTTATTGTTGGTTGGCAGGGCCTGACTGGGTTCAAACCCGCCAGCCCCAGTGTATGTGGCTGACTCCCTAACTGCTGAGCTACAGGCACTGAGCCATATAAGGCATTTTTTGTGTAAAATGCTTCGTAAAGTTTTTTTAAGTTAGATCATGCCAAAGGAGCACAGCTTCATAAGGAAGAGTTTAGAGGACCATGTTTTTTTGCTTGCAATTTTAACCTCTGAATGAATGCTGAAATCATATTCTGAGCACTAAAAGTGAAACTAAATCTTTCACTTCTCTGCTGTTGGAAACATGACTGTGTGGGATGCATATATGCAGAAGAGGGGTACAGGAGAAGCGTGCCTATGCATATGGGAGTACAGGTGGGAAGCTAATGTGGATTTCAATAAGGTCACGGTTTTAAAAAGCAGAACTTAAATACCAATTAATTACCAATACCAAAAAATTAAGATCCTGGAAACGCAATCTCATGCCATTAATGATTTGGCCACTAGATGGCAGTATAGTGTAAGTGAAAAGAATATCTTTTACCTTCTCCCTAAGCTTCCCTGGCTTCTGATAAATGATGCTTTATAGCTGTTTCAGGAGGAAGAGAAAGAAAATCAGTCATGTCAAGGCAGGAAACTTACACAGCTAGAGCTGTTCTAGACTGACTATGGGCTAGAAAGAGCTTGGACTCTCTCAGCTCCTGTGATTCCTGACAGTTTGCTTAACATCTCAAGGCCTCAGTTTGCAGGTTTATATAGTGGGAATGAATATTAATGTCTTCCTTACAGAGCCATTATAAAGGCAAATGAACTAATCATCAATTATTAATTAGCTTTTTTCTCCCTGTGGAAGGGAGAAGTTCAATAGAATTTAAATTTTGAACCCTGAACTCATGTCATCTCCATGCAGGGTAGTGATGAAACAAATGATCTTGAAAAGTAAGGAGAGATGATTTGTTCCTTACTCTGCGTCAATGTAGCTAAAGCCATCCAAAAAGTCTCACAAAAACTTTTTTCCAAGTTCTCAAGTGTGGTTGCTTTCCACCTTGCCTCTGCATTATTCTTGGCGTTCTTCTCCTGTGAGAATTCTCAGTTTTCTCAGAGGTCTGCAGGGCTACCCTAAGGTCCATGGCCTTGTCATAGGCAGGGGGTCAGTGTGGGACCCCCAGTGCTTACCATCTTCCCCTCCTTATACCTTTTTTCAGTTTATGGACACAGGAAAATGTTGCCCAAACTGTGGAATTTGATAGTGAGTGGAATGTCCCCCAACAAATATGTGTATTATTCTGTGTCCACTCAGAACCTGTGAGTATGACTTCATTTAGAAAAAAAAAAAACCCTTTACATATTAACAAAGTTAAGAATACTGATAGGATATCTATCGACATGAGCTCTAAATCCAATGATAAGTATCCTTAGAAAGGCAGTGAGAGATTTCAGACAGAGATAATAAGGCCACGTGAAGATGGAGGCAGAGATTGGAGTGATGTGGCCACAAACTAAGGAATCCCTAGAGCCACTGGGAATGAGGAGAAGCAGGCAAGGATTCTCACCTAGAACCTTCAGAAGGCAAGTGGCTTTGATGGATTAGTAAGTCCTTAATTTCAGACTCCCAGCATCCACAGCTCTGAGTAAAAACTTGTATTGTCGTTAGCTACCAATTTTGCAGTCTTTTGTAACTATAGTAAATTAACACAGATTTATTTTGAGAAAATCCCTGTCCCCATGTATATTTCTATCATTGATAGAAATTCTATCATTAGCAAATCTATTTTTTTTTGTTAAAATTGCAGATCCTTTAAAAATAAAATACATGAAGTTCCTCAGGAATGGTGTCATATTTTAGAGAATAGTGTCATGTTTTAGAGAATGAATGTTTCACATTATATCCTCTGTGAACAATTGGCTCATATCTGCAGGAAAGCAATGGATCCTTGGGGGAGAAAAACATTCTTAAGGTGTATAGGGGACTGGCACTAAAAGACCAGCTTGACTTCCTGCAAACCAACTCACCTGGCAGTTGGCTCAGTGCTTCTTTATTACTTCAGCGGTCCTCAATGAGAGAAGCCAAGGTTTGTAGAAATCCTAAGCAGTATTGCCCTTAGTCCCATCTAAGAAGTCCCCACTCTAGACTAATTTCAGTATATCCCTTGCTATGAGATGAGATACCCATGGAGCCAATGGAACATACCCAGGGAATTAGCACCGTCCACCAAACAGACCACTCTGAAGGTGCTTGGATCCCAGAATTCTTTACCGAAATGGCCCCCGGGCCCTTTCCCATACCCCTTGCAGGCTTTTTTTCTATATCTGCCCTCTCTAGGGTGAAAAGCACACTCCTAGGCCTGGGGGTAGTGAAAGTGGGAGGCCCTGGGCAGTGCATAAAGCAGCCAGAGGTGGAGAGAGGCAAAAAGAAGTTCAGTAAGTTCCAGGACCCATCCCTTCTGGCACCCCCACTCTGGCTAAAGAATTTGATAATTATGAATTCAAATATGGCCTCCATGGTCTCTAAATAGATATTTTTTGTCAAGGTAGAAGGATGGAATGTATTTATTGAATAATTTGTTAACTTGGTTCATAAATATTACGACAAATAGAATGTAGAGCTTAACATTGGCACCCTTTCCTTGGGCCCAGCAAAACTCTGCCCTGGAGATGAGCAATGCAACCGGAACTGTCTGTGGAGGTGGATAAATGAGCAAGCAGCAGTCCAGGAAAGTCTGAGCATTGATGCAGAATCTCAGTGCTGGGGGTGTCCATTAGGAAAAACCAAACAAACTCAAAAAGGAATAGATAATGAAACCCAAGCATTGTGGACCAGCTGTCCCGGCCCGCGGGACGCGGTTATTCGTGGGGACGAGGGGGACCGAGCCTGAAAAGGAATGGGCGAGAAAGAGAGAACGAGACCAAGCAGGTTTCTTGTCAAGGTCCCTTTAATGGCGGCGGAAAGCCAGTTTTTA
>CAUYON010060590.1:0-11039 GCA_963573935.1 Arctocebus calabarensis
GACCTCCAGACCTCAGGGTGAGAGTGGAGGGGAGTGCCAGGAGTTCCAACTTGCAGGTGGAGAATATATACAGTTTTATACTGCTTTATGCCTGGCAGGAGGGTGCCGCGGCACAGGGGAAGGAGGTCCGGTTTTTAGAGGATCTCTCCCGTGGGGTACAGTGGGAGGACAGCCGAACTCTGCTCGCCTGTTTGTATAGAGGTATGGCGTATACTGCGAGCTGTTCTCTTGGGGGAGGGGACTCCCAACTGCCTGGTGATGTGCTCTGTACCTTTTATTAGTATCCTTGGGGTTGCAGGTCGCTCCAATAGGGTTGATGTGCGTTCCTCGACCTTGTCTCTTGACTCAGCTCCAAACCGTTGGCTTTCTTGCTAAATTTCTGTCCTTTAAGTCTCCTTCTGGACAGGAGTGTCTGCAGAAAGCTGGCTACAGACCGCCATCTTGGCTCCTCCCCCGCTCATTGCTCTTAAGTTCTGCTTTCCATAAAATACTTGGGCAGGGACACAATTCAGCCATGTTCTTTGCCACTTTATGACAAGGATGACCTTTACTCTCGATTTCCAATACCTTGTACCTCATTTTCATCTAAGACTTCATCAGAATTGCCCTTGCCATCCATATTTCTTCTAGCATTCTGGTCACGACTACTTAATTTCTAAGAAGTTTCAAACTTTTCCTGCATTTTTTGTCTGTTTCTGAGCCCTCACCAGAATCACCCCTAATGCTATATTTAGGAAAAGAAAGGCTTTTTCTAACCTGCTCCTCCAAATTCTTTCAGCCTCTGCCCATTACCTAGTTTCAAGACTGCTTCCACATTTTCAGGTATTTGTTAAATAGCAACATGTCACTGTTACCAATTTTCTGTCTTTTCTTTTCTTTCTTTCTTTTTTTTTTTTTTTTGAGACAATCTCACTTTGTCACCCTTGGTAGAGTGTCATGGTATCATAGCTCACAGCAACCTCAAACTCTTGGGCTCAAGTGATCCCCTTGCCTCAGCCTCCCAAGTAGCTGGGACTATAGGCACCTGCGACATGCCTGGCTATTTTAGAGATGGGGTCTTGCTCTTGCTCAGGCTGGTCTTGAACTTGTGAGCTCAGGCAATCCACTCTCCTCAGTCTCCCACACTGCTAGGCTTACAGGCATGAGCTGCTGTGACCCACCCCAATTTTCTGTCTTAACCCTGTTTGTGCTGCTATTGACAAATTATTGAAGATTGGGCAATTCATGAAGAACAGACATTTAAGGGCTGGGTGTGGTGGCTCATGCCTATCATCCCAGCACTTGGGAGGCCAAGGTGGGTAGATTGCCTGAGCTCACAAGTTCGAGAACAGCCTGAACCAGAGCAAGATCTCATCTCTAAAAATAGCCAGGCATTGTGGCAGGTGCCTGTCATCCCAGCTACTTGGGAGGCTGAGGCAAGAGAATCACTTGAACCCAAGAGTTTGAGGTTGCTGTGAGCTGTGACAACAAAGCACACAGCACTCTACCGAGGGTTACAAAGTGAGAGTCTATCTCAAAACAACAACAACAACCCCCAGATATTTATTGACTCCCAGTTCTGGAGGCTGGGAAGTCCATTATGAAGGTGCTGACATCTGGTGAAGGTCTTCTTGTTACATTGTAACATGGCAGAAAGCACCACAGGATGGAAGGGCAAAGAGAGGGTGAGACAGTGTAAGGGGGGGGAGGGAAGGCTATGTCTGTGATAATGAATCCACTTCCATGATAATAACATTATTCCATTCACAAGTCCAGATCCCTCAGGACCTAAACTCCTCTTAATACTGTTACAACAGCAACTAAATGAGTTTTGTAAGGGAAAGTCAAGCCACACAGCAAAGTTTATCTTGGATAGTGGGTAATGGGCAAACATTTTCTGTAATTAAAAAAAGTTAAAGAAAAGCCAGGTATATGAAAAATATTTTAGCTATAGCAGCATCAGTTCATAATGGTAACAGTAATACTTCTTAGCTATTTAACGTTGTATCTAGCATTGTGTTGAGAGTCTGGTATGTTTTAGATTTGGGGCCTCTTAGTTCTACAAAGCCCACAGTATGAAGTCTAGGTGTTATCAACCCTTTTTGACACATAGAAAGAAATTTTGTATTTTAATAGCAAATAATATGACACCTTTATGGGTTATAAATTTTGTTGTTTTCTGTAAGCTAGTTTATACTTCTTTGTAAATTGCAGGTAACTGATGGATGCAAACTCTGTCTACTACGGTAGAAACTTAATTGAGCTCTTCTCTTATTGTTAACCTACTTGTAAACTGTACTTTAATCTGTCATCTTGCACAAGTTGTCAACCCTTATCAAATTTTTAGTTCTTTCAGTTTTTTTTTTTTCATTATTTGGCCACAACACTCCAAAGTAGCATATCCAACCTTCTTTCCTGACATGGCATCACCAAAAGTAAAACCTGACTGCTCAAATACTTTTTGGCCTTATGGTTAACCTTTTCCCAGGATGTGAGCTAAATCCTGATAACTTGACATAGACCTTGAAGGAGTTAGTACATCCACAGCTGGATTTTTCTCAGTGTGGGCCACTAAGGAAGTCTGGCAAAATGCCCAGGTCATTCCCACCCCTATATGAGAGTTGACCAAGACTGTGGAGAACATGAGAAAGAACATCAAAAATTTAGCTTCAAAAAACTCAATAAACAATACTACAAAATGGAAATATTTTTCCCTCATAATCTCTGGGAATTTCCTGGGCTAGTTCAGTTTCTTTTTTCTTTCTGAATATTCCTGTTATTAAGGTGCTTACTCCTTAGGACCCTGAGACAGCTAACCTTTGCTACCCCTTCTCAACAAACGATTCAAGTGTTTTTGCAGGAATAATACTAACAAGAGTCCTCAGGAGGCTGTTGCATGGACTCTGGCTCACCCCACTCAGGAGGTTTATGATTGCCACCAAATTGTTCAGCAACAAAATAGCATCCATTCATCTTGAACAAACGGGGTGGACTGACAATGTTGAACTTTACCTAAGCCCCATGCTGTTGGAAAACATTGAGGGCTAAGAGCCCTCCCTTTTTCTGTTACGGGAAATGGCTCACTGTAAAATGCTGCTATATCAGACATAAGAAAAACAAAGTCAGTTTCTTATGCTATACTTTCAAAGCACAGAACACTTCTGTGACCCCAAATGCACAGGGATATTCTCCATACACTAGCAATCAGTTCTGCAGCAGATTCTCCAGTGGACACCAGCTGGGTGTCCTCTGATTCAATTCAATTCTGACACAATCTACTTGGAGATAGCGTCATATTACACAGGTTGAGGGCTCAGCCCACAAGAGTGCCCCAAATTTCAGCTGCACAGGCTAGGTTGTCACTTATGCTTCTGACCAGACATAAATTAGGAGTTTGTATGACCTTCAGCTCAGGCTTAATTAGTTAGTTCAAGAGCAAAGTATTAGGGAAGGAGACAGAACATCCATGCCTGCCTTGGGTGTGCCACCTTTCAGGAACCCTGTGTGTTTAGCTATTTGAAAGCTTATTCCAACTTGTCCTTTTGGGGTTTATGGAGATTTCATTAAGTAGGCACGATTGGTGAAATCATTAATGATTGGTGATTAATTTAACCTCCCCCCTCTCTCTCCTTCTTGGATGATGGGGGTGGGTTGAAATCATGCCTTGGTCTTTCCAGTGATCATCTCCCATCCTGAGACTCTCTAGGGGTCCACAGCCACGAGCCGTTTCATTAGTGTACAAAAGAAACTCTTATGACTCTGTGTTTTGGGAAACTGGTCAAAGACCAAATATCTAGGCGTGCATCACATAATGACAGAGGTAAATTGTGAGAACTGTGTCATTAGGCAATTTTGTCTTTGTGTGAACCTAGAGTGTACTTATACAAACCTAGATGATAGAACCTCCTACACACCTGGGCTACATGGTACAGCCTTTTGCTCCTAAGCTGCAAACCTGTACATCACGTTATTATACTAGATATTGTAGGCAACTGTGACTCAATGGTAAGTATTTGTGTATCTAAACATGGACAAAGTGTAGTAAAATATGGTATAAAGGGTAAAAAATGGTACTCTTTTATAGGGCACTTACCATGAAGGGAGCCTACAGGACAGGAAGTTGCTCTGGGTGAGTTGTGAGTAAGTGGTAAGTGAATATGAAGGCCAGGAACTACTGTTACCACTGAAGATTTTATAAACACCGTATACTCAGGCTACACTAAATTTATAAAAAAAAAAACTTTCTTTCTTTAATACTAAATTAATTTTAGCTTACTGTTAACTTTTTACTTTTAATTTTGTAAACTTTTGACTCTTTTGTAATAACATATAGCTTAAAGCACAAACATTGTATAGTTGTACAAAAGTATTTTTCTTTATAAATATATTATGTAAGATTTTTTATTTTTAAAGTTTTCAATATTTTTCTTTTAATTTTTTTTGTTTTGTTTTTGAGACAGGGTTTCTCTCTGTCACCTTAGCTAGACTGTAGTGGTGCCATCATAGCTCACTGCAACCTCAAATTTCTGGGCTCAAACAATCTTCCTACCTCAGCCTTCTAGAACTATAGATTACTATAGCTACTGTAGAGTAGCTAGGACTATATATGTGGGCCACCATGCTAAGTGAATTTTTCTACTTTTTTTTAAGATAGGATCTCACTCTGACTCAGGCTGGTCTCAAACTCCTAACCTCAAGTGATCCTCCTGCCTCAGCCTCCCACAGTGCTTAGGATTCTAGGCATGAGCCACCACTCCCAGTTTAAGATTTTTGGCCCATTTTTAACCAGACTGTTTTCTTTCTTGAGTTTTAAAAATCGTTGTATATTTTGGACAACATTCCTTTATTAGATATGTCTTCTGCAAATATTTTCTCCTAGTCTGTGGTTTGCATTTTCCTGATGGTTTTATTTTTTCTTTGACAGATATTTAAAAAAAAATTGTGAAAGATTTGGAAATGTTAAAAAAAATTATCTTGTAAGCTGAACTTTTTAGGGTTATCTACATTTTTCATTTTCTTTGAGCTGATTAACCATTCTATGAGCTTTATAATGCTAATCATCTGGTTCTTTTCCTTAGAAATGAAGATAAACTATGTCCAAAATGTGACTGATCATGGCCCTGAGGAGAGGTAGACCTGTTTGCCTATTTACAAAATTCAATTCAGCATTTTTTGTTGCCTAGATATGCAAATTATCCTTTGAAATGGTTGTAACATCTTATTGGTTTCCTCCTTAGTGCATTAAACAAAAACTTTGACACGTGTTCATTTTGTATGTATTTGTCATAATTAAATACAAGTCATATTTTTACCTTTTTTTTTTTTTTTGACAGAGTTACACTTTGTTGCCCTCAGTAGAGTGCACCGTCATAGCTCACAGCAACCTCCAACTGTTGGACTCAAGCGATTCTCTTGCCTTAGCCTCCCAAGTAGCTGGGACTATAGGTGCCTGCCACAATGCCCGGCTATTTTTTTTTTTTTTAACAAGACGAGGTCTCACTCTTGCTCAGGCTGATCTTTAACCTGTGAGCTTATGCAATCCACCTGCTTTGTCCTCCCAGGGTGCTAGGATTACAGGCATGAGCCACTGTGCCGGGCCATATAATTTTACCTTTTTATTTAAAAAATTTCTTTTACATATGGAGAAGTTGGTATAACTTAGGTGACAGACATAGTAGAGACTTGTTTCAGAGTAGTTAAGACTCTTGGACCATAAAGCACATGTTCTTACTTCCCATTTTATACTTGGAAGCAAAAAGATAAAAAAAGCAAGAGCATGTTACTTCTTACCTATCAGGAGTAATGAGCTAATGATTGCAGTCATTGTTCCTAATGGGTATTTCAAATAGAAAAGATTGGGTAAATAAATTCATTTTAAAAGTGTTGGAAAATGTAGACTAGGTTCTGCCAAAAAAGCCTCTACTTGTGTTTGTGAATCAGAGCAATTAGTAGAGAAATCAGGCAGCTCTGCTGTGCTTGAGAACATTTCCCAGATAAAGCTTACTCTGATTACAGAATTCTTAATTAACATTCTGAGAGGGTGGTCACAGGGGGCTCTGTGCCCAGGGTGCCTTAGCAGTTGCTTTGTTTGAGTGAAGTCCCCTAGTGCTAACAGTTGGATATCTGCAGATTAAGTGCAGACAATACATGGACAGACAATTGAAAAAGTAATTTTTTGATGCTTTCCCCAGCTGCTACTGACAGATTAGCTGGGATGTTATCCAGGTTTCTTTACTGTAGCTGATAAAACTTTATGAGAGAAGCACATGAGTTTCTACATTATTGTTGATTTAGCTGGGGAAAGAATTTGAAAACAATGCCACCCTGCATTTATGGGTCGTGAGTCAACTAGTGTAGGTAGGGTTTGCTTTCTGAACATTCCTCCTGTTGGGAGAAAACACATTATTATAGATAATTAATTAATAGAAAACCATACAAAGTAGTTGTTCCACTTGTCTCTCTGACATCCATTACACTGCATTCCAGTTTTTAGGTCACCATGATCTATGTCTTTTGCACTGGCACATGAATAGGCAAAGCCCCTTAGGGTCATCTGATTTCCTTTGCCACAAAGGATGAGGATTCCTGACCGGAGCAGAATCCAGGGTGTAGATGCTATTCCTTTTTGTACAGTGGTTGTTAAGGTGTGGTCCAATCAGAGAAAGGCTTAGGGTTTTTGTTCAATAAGTGTGGAAACCCTATCATCTTTTACCATGGGTGTTTTGGTGAAAGAACTATAGCCCTGCCTTCTGCTGGCAGTGCTCCTATAGCCATGAGAAAAGCCATCTTGAAGGTAAATGGATACAGAGAGGAGTGCCACGAAGAATCACAGAGGAAGGAAACTAAAGCTTTAATGAAATTGCATTTAAAGTCCATTTGACCTCTGGACTTTTCAGTGACTTGAATCTGTAAATCTGTCTTACTGTTTGAATCCATTTGATTTGGGTTTTCTTGTCACTATCAATAGAGAGAGGATTTTTACCACCAGCCACTGGATTTTTCTGCGGCTCCGACCACCGTTATACTTGTCATGTGATGTTGTAGGACTAGGGCAGAGGGGATTCTAGAGCATGACCCTGGAGAGCACCTGCTCCTGGGGGAAGAGGTGGGATTATGTTCACTGATCCTCCTGGGAGTTCTTAGAATCCTTTCAATCTTGGAAGCTTTTACCGTTCCCAGCCCCAGAAGTTAGACTTATAAGTTTTGAAGAGCTTTTTGTGCCCTTTGAGGGAACGGGACTGGCTTCAGTCTGAGAAAAGTATGTCTCTGGACAGATGGTGTTTTGCAGAGCTTTCTCTGGGAAACACAATTCTACAAGTATATAGACAATTGTATTCCTGTGTGTATGTCTTGAAGACTAGCAGATTCTGAGGTCTGCTGCAGTGTGAACTTACGAATGCACAGCGCCCATGTTTGTTTTCTCACTGCTTTATCCGCCATGCCTAACGTGGTGGCCACTAGGAAGTATGGAATAACTCCCTACTGCATTAGAAGGACAAGCGCTCGAGCACAGAGTTGTGGTCATTTTTTTTCTTTTATATTGTGTCAGTTTCCTTTTAGAACCTGTGATTAAAATGTTAGGTTCCAAAGTTTTTCTTTTCTTTATTTTTTTGTCAGAGTTTTTCTAAATTAGTGGAAATTTTATCAGCTTACGCAATTCTTTGTTTAGTCATTTATTGTCTCTAAATTCAAAACAACCTATCATCTGAATTTCTTTAAGAAGAAAGTCATATCATTTGTAACTCTTAAACAAGTTAGGTTGATGAAATCTTTCTATGCCCTAGTAAATAAAGGAATGCTATATAAATAAATACTCAAAGAACTATGCCACACTGATTTAAAAAAAGAAACGTGACAAAATTCACAGAGTCAAAGTCCATGTTCTTGAGAAACCTACATGTTTTGCTGGTTCAGCTGCAAAAAGCTGAACACGGTAAAGGTGGAAGGAAGAAAAACGACACTTTTAGGTCCTTTTCTTTGTTATAAGATATTAATTAAAATATTAACTTTTTCCAGCAACCATGAATACAATTCTGCTAACTTCCAGGGAAGACTAGATAAGAACCATTCAATTACAGGTTGCTTATTTATCTATTTCTCTTGGCAGGATTTGCTTTTGGTGAAACAAATCACCTGTTGAAGGAAAAAAAAAGCTATTTAAGTGATTAAAATCTACTTCAGCTAATTTCCTCTTTAACCCATTTGTAAGCCAGCAAGAGCCGATAATTGTAATGAATAGTTCTTATGGGAAGCTTTAATTGACATTTGGATCTCATTAGACTTTGAAAAACTTCTGCCATCTTATTCTTTTTGAGCTCTTTTACTGGGATTATAGTTTTCAAGGAGGTCTTCAATGCATGGAATTTAATTCATGAGCTTTCAAGCTTCAGAGTTTAGAATCCAGCTCTTCCATTACTAGCTGTGTGAACCAGGTCAATTCTTAATTTTTTTTAAACTTAGTTTTTGCAGTAGTAAAATGATTTTATTGTGATGATTATGATAATTAAACGAGCTAGTACAGAGTGCTAAGTTTACAGGTATAAAATGCTTAGCAGTGTCTAACACATAATGAGCACGTAACAGACAGGTTAAGAAGATGCTCTAAGAAGATCTTTAAGAAGATGCTCTAAAATGGAAAAGAAGAGTGAACAGAAAAGGGTACTAGAAAAACAAAGATCAATTTCCTCTTAATCACTAATTATCAACTGGTGGAAATTTCTGTGTATAATTAATAGATACCCTTGTCTTCTCCAAGAAAATGAAAGAAAGACATCTTTCTAAGTTCTGGTATCGAACTACTTCTGTGCTCCCTGCACACCACATTTAGAATTTTTTATTTTTAAAGAACATCTTATCTTAGAAGGCAGAGGGTATAATGCTTCTTGAATAAGAACACCTTAGTCTCAGTGGAGAATTGAAATCAGGTAATATGAACGTCAACTCAACTCAGTATGTGTTATTTAAAGGTAAAGAAAATGGGAAAAGAAGTGACTGCAAGGCCTGGTGAATGTAAATAGTGTAAAAAATGTGTGAGAGAGAATGGAAAAAAGAAAGAGATAAAGATTAGTAGCTTTGGAGTATATAAGAGGTGAAGTCACATATATCATTGCTACTTTGTAGTCATGTCATTAACCTCATTTTTTGCTCTTTTTGAGGCTGAATAATAGTAAGTCAACTTTTGATTTTCTTAGCAGAGAAAATATGGAAGTAAAAAAGCTGATTTATGAATATATTAGAGATTTTTAGTGTGTATGTACATAAGGGGAACAGTTTGGTTTATAATTTCAAGGTATTTTGTTCAGACTAACCTTAAAATTAATTTTTACTTTGAACAAATATCAATTGTTTCTGGCATAAGAAGGTTATTGAGGGCCAATTTGGATATATTTAATACTGTGCAAATAATCCATACTGTAAACAATCTATATGCAAAGAGATACAATAGAGTACCCGTTTTTATTTAACACTTTGCTATGAGTTTAGTTTTAATCTCTGGTTTATGGGGGAAACTAAGGAATTTTCCCCCAGTGTAGAAGTGATTTAGTTGAGAGATAAAAATAATTTCATGTTGCTGCAAGAATTATTTGGTATCTCTGCTCTTACTTTAAAAATGTTTTTTAATTTCCTAACAATGTGCTGATTAGATACGACAGAAGTTGGTATTAGAAAATGAGGAAGCATCTGATCAGAAATAAAACAAAGCCGGCAAGGGAACCGTTGCACCTCAGAAATTGATCCTCTTGTTTATAATCTTTGTTTATATCACCAACATGCACTTTTAGCTATCCTTTCTGCTTTGATGATTAATCTTGTATTCATCTATCTATCTATCTATCTATCCACACATTTTATCCTAGCTTCGTCTGGATGGCTTTGTAAAATGGCCTAGTAAATACCATCTCCCTTCTCTGAAGGAGCAGGGATACAACAAGAACAGGAGAAAGCACAAAGCCTCTTACTGTTCTTTGTTAAACTAACGTTAAAATGGGGTTGAAGAAGCCTCTAAGAAGCCATCTACTCTTGTGATCTGAATTCCTGGGTGTCCTTCTATTCAAATAGATGCATTTCCTTTGGAGGAAGACTCTTCTCATACCATTTCCCTCCTAAGACAGAAAGTCATTTAGCTTTTGTTGAATCCGTATTGTCAAGGAACTTGCAAAGTAGAAGTTATTTTGGCTCTCTATACTTGTATTGAGTGAATTTTATTGTAAGGTATTATAAGAGGTGGAGGATATGATTAGTTGGTGTCTGCAGTTTTCATAAACAGCTGTGACTGTGAGCAGAATTTCTTTAAATTGCACATCTGAGTGTAGCATCTGGAAACAACAGAGCTCCAGGGACCACAGAAAAGGTAAAGTAGGAGAGCTTGTCAGGTTTCTGCAGTTTTCACTCCAGATCCTAAGAACAGAATTACCAACAAGGAGTAACAAGATGTACTCCAGGAAATGCAGTCCACAGGACTTTATCCTAAGTGAAAATTATGTAGACTGTGACCAAAGAAGCAGGAATGGAAGATTGCCATAAATTCCACTAATTTATTTATAAATAAATAAATTTTATTTTCCACTAATTTATTTCATAAATTAGTGTGAAAGCAGTGGTTCTCCAACTGTGGTTTCCCAGGTCATTAGAATCAGCATTACCTGGAACTTGTTAGACATTCAAATTCTTGGTCTCCATATCTACTAAACTAGAAACTACAAAGTGTATGGACCAGGAAGGTGTGTTTTAAAGGTCCTCCAGGAGATTTTTACACATGCTAAAATTTGAGGACCACTATTTTAGAGCATTAAGGCCACTTGTCTTTACTGAGCTACCTTGATGAGATGAGGTGGACTTCATCTGCCTGTCCCTACAACCACCTTTATTGTATTTTTGGCATAGGGTGGGAATATACAATGTATAACTTAACTTAAAGTATTTTTTTTTTTATAATTTTATTGAATCATAATTCTGTACATTGGTGCAATCATAGGGCATGATTCATATACATTCAGAAATGTTTTGATCGTACTGTTACAGTTAGCCTTCATGGCATTTTCTTGATCACTATATAAAGA